>PVJI01006072.1:0-90106 GCA_004026765.1 Micronycteris hirsuta | reverse complement strand
TGTTGAATAAATTCAGGAGTGAAGGGCTCTTCTCTGATTTCATAAAATTTTATTTTTGTAATAACATTGATTCCTTAACCTGTAAACGCATGTGATTTTTTCCACCTCTTTAGGACATCCCAAATAAACTCATGAATGAAAATTTTTGGTTCAGAGCTCCAGTTGCTGCCCTGTGGGCTGCCTCGTGGAGGGAGAGGGTCCTGACTGCAGGCGGGCTCACGCCAGGATGTGCCTCCTGTCCCCGTCCCCACACACCAGCCCTTTGGCCTCTGGTGCTCAGGTGACCCCGGTGTTTCTGCTGGTGGGGCCAGGGTCCCTGGTGATCTTAGCCCCTTGAGTTTGAGTTTTCGTTAATTTCTTACTTGGGGACCGGGAACTGTGGCCACTGGGGGGTTGGGGCAGCTCCTATGCTGTGTGCTCCTGGCTGCAGGCCTGCAGAGGGCAGCCAGTGTGGGGGGCCCTCCTGGTGTCAACTCCCCTCCAGTTCTGTTTGGGGTTCCCAGGAACAGTTTCAGGGACACAGGGATGTCAGGTCATGACAGGACAGCCTGTGCCTCTGGCCACAGGGCTTGCTGAGGTGGAACCTGAGTTGAGATGACCTTCCTGAGCTGTTGTCCTGGTGGCCAGGATTCAGCAGGGGGTTCTGAGGGCCTCCGAGCGGCCCAGCCTAGGGCACTGCAGCTGACTGAGGCTCTAAGTGTTTAGGCCGGAGGGGTGGCCCCACCAGCGGGCCCTGTGCCCTGGCCCTGGGGATGGCCTGGGAGCTGCCCCTCCAGCTCCTGCCTTGCCCTGGCTTGGCAAGTAGGGCTGCCAGATAGAGCAAATCTAACAAAATAATTCATGAGACACATGAATGTGGAAAGATTGTTTATCTGAAATTCAATTTTTTATTAAAAGATTTTATTCATTTATTTTTAGACAGAGGGGAAGGGAGGGAGAAAGAGGGAGAGAAGCATTAATGTGTGGTTGCCTCTCGCGTGCCTCCTACTGGGGACCTGGCCCGAAACCCAGGCATGTGCCCTGACTGGGTATCAACCAGCGACCCCTTGCTTCATAGGCTGGAGCCACACCAGCCAGGGCTGAAAATCCATTTTAATTGGGCACTCGATTCACAAAACCTCCGAGTCCAGGGTATCAGGAACCCAGCCTCGGACTCTGGAGCCTGGGTAGCTCATGAAAAATTAGGTGCTCCTATAGGCCTCCGTCTCCCAGTCTGTCCAGTGGTACGGGACAGAAAGCTCCTTACATAGTTCAGGCCAAAGCAGCTCAGAAATGAGCTCTGGGGGGCCTTAGGGATCCAGACATACAGGCCCAGGAAGGCCCTCCTTGCCACGGTCCCCAGTGGCAGCAGCACCCACTGCTTGAGGCTCCTCTGCAGGTTGGTGCGGGGTCCCTGACCAAGCTGTCAGGTCACTCAGTCACTTGGCAAATGCTGACAGAGCCCATTGGGACAGGAGGGCTGTGGGGACAGGAGTGTGGCCTGATGCAGGGAGATCCAGGCCCTGCCACATCAGGGAACCCAGAGCTTTGAGGAAGGGGCTTCTGGCAGCCTTGTTCCCACGACAGGCTGCTACCCTCAAAACCCTTCCTGAGCCCCCAGCAGGGGGAGTCCACCCCCAGCTCAGCCCTGGCTCTCCTGCCTCAGGCCCAGTGAACAGCGGCTGGGTGATCTCTGCAGCCTGTCTTGCTTCCCCCTGCTGTCGGGAGTGGGTAATACCCACCCATCAGTCAGCTGCTGAAGTGCCGTCAGGCGCCTGAGGCCCTGGCTCTGCTCACAGTGCACCCCACCCACTGGCCGTGCAGCTGGTGAGGCTGCGGGAAGCAGAGGGTACTGCCCTTGTGTATCCCAAGCTCCCTGAGCCTGCCCTGAAGCCAGGGTCCTGGTCCTTGTCTCCACCCACCAGTACCAGTTCTCCCTGCTCCCCACCTCTGCAAGGCTCTGTCTGAGCTCTTCCCACCCTGGGGCTGGCGGCCTGATGGGGTGCCTCGTCCTAGCCCCAGCTCTGGCCCCACATCTAGAGGAGCCAGGGGTCGCTCCCAGAGCCCCCTCTGAGACAGAGAGTTGGGGCGGACCCTGTCCCATGGGAAGGCTTCGCGTGCCCCATGGGTTTTTGCACAACCTTCCCTCCCAGCACTGGCTGGTCAGCGTGGCCTTGGCTGTGTGGAGGCCAAGCACCGCCAGATTTCCCAGATCCCAGCCCAGGGAGGCTCAGTGAGCACATGTACTGCCTGCCATTCATTTGCTACCTTAGTCCTGTTGTTGAAGGTGACACTCTTTTTTTTTTAATTTGTATTTTTTCTTTTTTTTTTTTAATTGTTGTTCATGTACAGTTTTCTCCATTTTTCTGCCATCACTTCCCCACCCAGCTGCCACTCACCCCTACCTCTTGCCCTCAATCCTTTCCCCCTTTGGCTTTGTCCATGGGTCCTTCATACATGTTCCTTGATGGCCCTTTCCCTTCTTTCCCCTGTTACCCCCCCCCCCGAAGATGACACTGTTGCCTCTCAAACTGTAATACCCACAAGTCACCTGGGACCCACTCCGAGCAGTGGTGCCTGGATGCTCATCAGCTTCTAGAGAGACAAGTTCACAGGCGTGGAGCCCGTAGCTGATGCTTTAGGGGAAAACCGGGTGATACAACTCTGAAAGCAGACCACAGCTGCCCGAGGGTCATGTGGGAGGGTCCTAAGCAGAGTCTGCACTGAGGAGAGCAGTTCAGGGACGCACACCAGGGCTGGGACTCCAGGCTGCAGCGCTGTCTCCGGGGCACCCAGGCCTGCACCTGCTCTCGGGTTCCAGTCCGGCACAGCCACGGCCTGCCCAGTTGTCCTCAGGTGACAAGGCACTTTGTCTCTGGGCCTCTGCCCTTATGGGGACTCTGCCAGGAGGTTGAGCGGTGACACTTCCAAAGAAAGAAAGGCTGGCACAGATAGCCTGTGACTGTCAGCAGGCAGTGCTGCAAGCTGCTGGCCAGTGAAGGCCTCCCTGAGCGGCAGATGGGCCGCGGGGGCTGGAGCGCCCAGGGCTGGGGGTATCTGCTTCACTCCTCTGCTGCAAGGCCATCTCTCCTTCTCCCCCACAGTCTGCACATTGGGTGGCGGGTGATCCAGAAAACCTGTGTTTCCTCATCAACGACCAGATGGGGGTCTGGGCAGCGCCCAGGTGTGGGCCTCACCTGAGACCTGGCTTGTGTGGGCAGGTGGAGAGTCCACCATCCCGGAGTGTGGAGCCATGTGGCTCATTGTGCTCGTTGGCCTTCCTGGAGCACAGCCTCAGCTCCGCCCCTGACGCCTCAGTCTCTTCTGAGGGGAAGAGGAAAAGGGGACTCAGGCACTGGGGCACCAGCTCCAGGGCTTTCTCTGTGCCCTGTCAGTGGGGACAGCCAGGCTGCAGTGGTGAGAGGACACCTGGCCCAAATGCTCCACATGGAGGAGGGCTGGCCCAGGCCCAGGGCTCACCTGGTGCGCTTCAGGTCCCTGGGCTTCCTCTGAGCCTTGGAGTCCACGTCTGTGCCATGAAGTCAATGCACACGGGTCCCAGTAGAAGTGAGATAACCCTTAAAAGAGAGGGCTGGACACACCGGCCTCCACTTCCTTTCTAACTGCTCCCCAGGATGCAAAACTGGAACAACCTCTTCCCCACACGATGCAGCTTTTGGAACCACAGCCTGGAGGGACCCCTTCCTCACCTCCCGGTTGCTTTCATCACGAAAGGGGCAAATACATTGAAAGAGTCTTCAAAAAAAATTCACTGAAGCCAAACTCAGCCTCTCACAACAATGCCAGCTGGTGCACTGATGCAGATGGGTTCCTAGAACACTCACCTAGCAGGGGAAGCTGTATTACAAGGGGCCTGCCCTCCAGCAGATTAATTCTTTTCTGGAGGGATCCCTCCTCATATATAAATGGAACAGAACAGACAGCCCAGAAATAAACCCACACCTTTATAGTAAATTAACATTTGACAGAGGAAGCAAGCACATACAATGGGGTAAAGATAGTTTATTTAATAAATGGTTTTGGGAAAATTGGACAGATACATGCAGAAAACTGAAACTAGACCACCTTCCTACGCCTTTGACCATATTAATAGGTCATTGTAGAAGATTGATGCAGTAGTCCCGGTGCATGGCTCCTGCTGCTGTAAGTCATTCACATCGTTCCTTCCGGGTTTTTCTTTGGCTAGTTGACATCATTTACGCTATATAGTTTTGAATTTTTTTTAACTTACATTTTATCACATTCATTTAGAATGGGTTGCGCTCCAGTAGGAAGTGAGGGTAGGTGACGGGAATTCTGGACAAGGACCACAACTGGGGAAAGGTGTGGGCCGGGGAAACGCAGGGCGCATCAGGAAATGGTGAGCAGTGATTTGAGCCTAACCCATGTCTCTGTGATGAGTTGAGATTTAGCGAGAAGGCTAGAAAGATATTTAACGTCAGATGGTGGAGAGCCTTTAAAGATATACTAGGGAATTTGTAGTTTATTTCATTCTCCTTGAAGAATGATACACTTTAGATTGTACATACTTAGAAAAATGCAAATGAGAGCAAACATTTAGAAGTAATTCCCAATTTAACTGAGGCAGGACAGTAAGAAGCGAGGGAAATTCTTTGGCAAGTAGAATGGTGGGCGAAAGAGGGAGGGAAGGGGGCCATCTGTAACGGTGTCAATGATGAAAGGAAAGGAAGAAATAGAATGCGGAAGATTCCATTGGAATCCAATGGCATGGGGCAACCCAGGCATGTGCCCTCACCAGGAATCAAACCAGTGACCTCTCGCTTTGCATGATGACACTCAAGCCACCAAGCCACCCGGCCAGGGTGACAGTAGGCTCTTTGGAGCAGGCAGAACTGAGTTAAGGTCCCCCCTCTGCCTCTTGCTGGCCACACCATCTGATTTAACCTCTGAGCGTCTGTTCCACTTCCTGTGTTAGGCGAGAATGACTACCTCCCAGCTAGGGTGACCTGGGCAATGGACCTGGTCCTGTGCCTGACCGACATACTGTGTGCCTAGGAAGTATCCACTCCTTTACCCTCCTCTCCAGGGCTCTGCAAATTGCAGGGCACTTGGGCTTCAGTTACGGACAGACCAGGCCACAGGCTGGCCTTGGAGCACTTGGAGGGCCCATCTACCAGGGAAGTGCTCAATTCACTCTCACCCCCAGTGGAAGTGTTAATGCGAGCCCAGGGAGGAAAAAGTCTCGTGTGTGAGAGGTGTCAGGGATGGTACTTGCTTTCCGGAATATCCTTTTGTTCTTTGTGATTAGCATTTAATAGTTTCCTAGAAAGCTTTGAAGATAATAACATCTTTCAACCTGCCCTGGCTGGTGTGGCTCAGTGGATTGAGTGCCTGCCTGTGAACCAAAGGGTTGCTGGTTCGATTCTTGGTCAGGGCACATGACTGGGTTGTGGGCTCAGTCCCCAGTGGGGGGTGTGCAAGAGGCAACCACACATAGATGTTTCCCTCTTTTTCTCTTTCTTTTCCCCTCTCTCTAAAAATAAATTTAAAAAACCTACCATCTAGACAGAGATAAATCCCAAATGCACCGTATTTTTGCTGTGTATAATACGCATCCACGTTTTTGGCCCAAACTTTAGGCAAAAGACTTTTTGTTTTAACTCTTTCTTTTCAATTTTTCGGCATCATCTATCTTACTCTGTGGGTAGCAATACGTTGCTCTTAGTTTATTTTGTTGAATCATTGGCCAACACTGCCTTTGTTGCAAGTTCGTTGTAAGTTCAACAAAACTGATTATCGTATTCCGGGGTATTATTTTGCATACATTGGTTAATAAAATTACATAGATTTCAAGGGTACATTTCTTATTACAGCATCTGTACACCGTACTGTGTGTTCACCAGCCCAAGTCCACTCTCCTTCCATCACCATTTAAGCCCCCTTTACCCTCTTCTACCTCCCCCACTCCCCTTCATTTGGATTTCTTTAGTGAAATTCCTGTTCAAGTCATTTGCCCATTCGTTCACTGGATTCTTTTCCTCGATTTGGAGTTCTTCGCCTATTCTTGGCCGTGTTTGTTGCAGGCATCTCCTCCCACTGGACGGCCTGCTCGCCCTTGCTTTCCACCTTTGGGGAGTCAGGGTGGCCAGTCAGCACCGCGTGCCTCACCACCAGTCCCACCCTGCCTGCCTGAGCAGGCGGTGTCGCCACGCACCACGCCGCCACGTGGGGCCCTGCCCGCGCGCGAGGAGACGGTGACGGTGGTTGGCTGCACCCGGAAGGGGTGGGCGCGCGCCCGGGGCGGGGGAGGGGCCGAGGGGTTAAGGGATCGACCCGGAGAACTCAACGACAGCATTTAGGTCCAGGGCCGGAAGGGCGGCTGTGGCCGAGGCAGGAACAGCGGCCCAGGGGCCGGGATCCCAACCGGCCTCGGCGCCAGACTCCCAGAGCCGCTCTGTCGTCGGTTCAGACCGGCCCAGGGCTCCTGCTGGACCCGGCGCTCACTGGGCCTTAAACCGCCCAGTGTCGTCCGTCCGAGAAAAGGTGAAGGGAGAAAGCAAACGCGAACACGCCTGTGGGCAGCCTCTGGCCGGTTCAGAATGGGGCAACTTTTCTCCCCCCGTCGTCGGTGAGCGCGAGCGGGGACCTTTTCACCCACCGCAGGAAACTTGTGTCTCCGGGGCTAGTGGACTCGCCCCACCGTGGCCCTGCGGGTCTCGTTTACTGAGGTTTGCCTGCCTCTCCTGGTCAGGAACTTCCGTGGGAAACGGTTGTGCCACTGGGGAGCCACCTTCGTGACATTTAGCACGCGCCCTTTCCCACCGAGCCAGGCCGCCGGCTTTCCCTGCGTTGGGCCGCTGCCTGGCTGGGGTCTGACCGCCGCAGGAGGCCCCTCCGCCTCGCGGTGTTTGGCTTTGCTCTCCTCCTGCCCTCAAACTGCGTTAATCCGTGAAGGAGAAAAGTATTTCTTCTATGGACATTGTTTTATTGATTAGCTCCAAGAGATGCTATTCATCTAAGAAAAAAAGTTGAACAGACTGAGTAATTTCACGAAGGACCATTTCCAAACTGAAATATAATGACCGTCTTAAGCTTTTTAAGACCCCAAGTACAGTGACTTGAAGTCTTGCAGTAAAACAGGTGTTTTAAAACTTCCAGTGACTTGATGGATTTGCTGCTTTGTAAAAATATCCTAAAAAGCAACAGTTCATCAGTTTGCCAATATTCAAATAATGCAGTGGGATGAAATAGATGTACTTTTAAAATATGAGACTTGCCATGGCTGGTGTGGCTCAGTGGCTTGAGCGCGACCTGTGAACCAAAGAGTCGCTGGTTCGATTCCCAGTCTAGGGCACATGCCTGGATTGCAGGCCAGGTCCCCAGTAGGAGGCGTGTGAGAGGCAACCACACATTGATGTTTCTCTCCCTCCCTTTCTCCCTCCCTTCCCCCTCTCTAAAAATAAATTTTAAAAAGTTTAAAAAAATAAAATAAGAGACTTAATACAGCAACCAGTCTGTACACTCAGACAACAATTACGTCAATATGATTGTTACCTTTTGTCTCGTTTGCGAGGTGCTTTCCTCCAGGGAACGGATGGTGTCCCAGGGGAACATCAGCAACAAGTTCCCGGAAGCAACGCTAGGAACAGGGAGGGTCCTGTCGTTTAATTAAAATTAGGGTTTAGCAAAAAAAAAAAAAAAAAAAGCAAATCCTTTAAAGCAAATTTTACATAATCTCTGATGTTGAAGGTTTGCATGATCTGACCTACAGAAAAAAAATGGCACCAAGGCGGTGAGAGAGAAGACGGGGTGGAGAGAAATGCCAGGTGCAGGTGGAAGGGAGCCCGGCCCGAAATCGTCTCCTCCAGTCTGCGGTGAGCTCAAAGCCTTTCCTTCAGCCGCCCCCTGGGCCTTCTGAGATGGGGAGGGCCCACTCGCAGTGACACTTTTAAGCGAGTTGGAAGAGATCCCAGCTGTTACTCAGGCCCATCTCCCCACACTCCCCGGGGCGGCGTCTCAGGCCGGCGGACATCCGGCCTCTGCTGTGGATTGCTCAGTGGCAGAATTCCCAAGGTGGCCAATCTTATGTTGAGCAGTTTTAATCACTACTGCTTATCTATGTATATAAATATATATGTAGTGCATTGTTGCTCTCCCTGTATGACCCCCTAAGTTGCACGTTCCGGCCTAGTAGCAACCTGGATATCAAAAAGTCTTCCCCACGATGAAGCCAGCCAGTACAGGTCTGGGACCAAACAGCTTCCCTCTGTACGGTTCCGGCTATGGAAACTGCGTTCTTGCTCTCTCTGCCCCCTTTGCCTTCCACAAGATGGAGCGCGAACCAGTTTCACTCTGTTCATGAATACAGCTGAACAATGGCACATTTGCGTCAGCGCCCTGGGCATCCGAAATCAGGCCATCAAAGTCCTGTCCGTAATTGCCTCTTCGCTTGTCCAGGCTTGTTTGTCAGGGGCCCCTGGAAGCTGGAAATGGAATGTGCTTCTGTGCGGGCATTTGATTTCCCCAGGGAAGCGGCCGTTGGTTACGCAGGCTGGTTCGAAGCTCTTCGTTCCTCCAGAGAGAAACACCCAATCGCGTTTCCAGTAGACCTTCCTCACACGCACAGACGGGTGCACGTGAAAGCCTGCAGGTAGATAACAAGGTTGTTGCCCTCAATGAAATTTATTTTACTTTATTTTTTAATTATATTTTATGGGTTATGTTATTACATAATCCTGAGTTTTCCTCCTTTGCCCCCCTCCACCCAGCACCCCACACTCCCTCAGGCAGTCCCCTCACCATTGTTCATGTCCATGGGTCATGCATGTCAGTTCTTTGGCTCCTCCATTTCCTGTGCTGTACTTTACATCCCCATGGCTATTCTGTAACTACCTGTTTGTACTTCTTTTTTTTTTTTAAAGATTTTTATTTCTTTATTTTTTAGAGAGAGGGAGAAAGAGAGGGAGAAAAACACTGGCCTGCTGCTTTTAAGAGTCTCCCTTTATCTTTAACCTTTGGCCTTTTATTTTATTTATTTATAGAGTGGGGAAAGGAGAGAGAGAGGGAGAGAACGTCAATGTGTGGTTGCCTCTTACGCCCGCCCCCACCCCCCCCACCGCCCCGCCACACACGCACACCGGGGACCTGGCGCACAACCAGCCAGGGCTAAGTTTTGGCCTTTTAATAAATGATGTGTCTTGGAGAGGGCCTCTCTGCATCCATCATTATTGGGACACGCTGTGCTTCCTAGACTTGCCTGTTTGTTTACTTCACCAAACCAGGGAAGTTTTCTTTCACTGTTTTTTCAGATAGATTTCCAATTTCTTGCTCTTTCTCTTCTCCCTCTGGCACCCCTATGATGTGAATGTTGGACCTCTTGAAGTTGTCCTAGAGGCTGTTTATACTATCCTCACTTTTTTAAATTCTTTTTTCTTCTTGTTTTGTGTTTGTTTTTTGCTTCTTTATTTCCAAATCATTGATTTGATTCTCAGCTTCATCCACTCTACTGTTGTTTCACTGCAATTGTTCTTTATTGCAATTAGGGTATCCTTCATTTCTTAGTGGGTCTTTTTGCAGCTGAGATCCTCACTAAGTTCCTTGATCATCCTTATAACCAGTGTTTTGAACTCTGCATCTGATAGATCGCTCATCTCCATTTCCTTTAGCTCTTTCTCTGGAATTTTGATCTGTACTTTCATCTGGGCCATGTTTCTTTGTCTCCTTGTTTTGTCAGCCTCCCTGTGTCTGTTTCTATGTATTAGGTAGAGCTGCTTTGACTCCCTGTCTTGGTAGAGTGGCCTAATGTAGTAGGTGTCCTGTAGGGTCCAGTGGCACAGCCTCCCCTATCATCCAAGCTGAGTACTTGAGGTACACCCTTCGTGTGGGCTGAGTACACCCTCCTCTTGTAGTTGAGCCTTGGTTGCTGCTGGCAGATCAATGGGAGGGATTTATCCAGGCCGTTCGGCTGCAAGGACTGGCTGTGACCACTGATCAGCCACGTGCACTGTCCATGGAGGATCAGCTGTGCAGGGGCAGGGTGGTGGTGCTCCAACGTGGTCTGCAGCTGCCCACTGGCTGTGCTGGCCCTGGGGTTTCCTGAGTGGTACAGGCCAAGGTCAGCCCCCACCTGTGTTTTGCCCAGGGTACTCTGCCTGAGCTGTAAAGCAGGGGCGTCAAACTCATTTTCACTGGGGGCCACATCAGCCTCGCTGTTGTCTTCAAAGGGCCAAATGTAATTTTAGTACTGTATAAATGTAACTACTCCTTAACTAGGGGCAAGGAGCTCGGCACTGCTGCCCGGTAAACAACGTGCCGGGCCGGATAAAACAAGGCAAAGGGCTGGATTCGGTCTGCGGGCCTTGTGTTTGCCACCTGAGCTGTAAAGCAGTCTGAGATTGCTGCTACTCGTGCTGGGCTTGGAGATTCCCAGGTGGAGCCAAGTTGTGACTCTAATCCTGCCACTAAGGCTCACTGAAGCCAGCTGTTGCTTGTTTGGTAGGATTTAGGAGCCAAGACAAGCCATTTTTGTGGAGAAGCAGCTGGGGTGGGCCCATAAGTTGGGTGTGGTAGAGCCTCTGTGGATCTTCAAGCTGGGTCACAGTGTTAGCCAAGTTGATCGAGTGTCACATATGGCACAAGTCTACCGGGGCTGTGTGTGTGTGGTGGTGGTGGCTCAGCAAAGGGACAGTGGCCTCTGCTCGCCTTGATACCAGATACTTCAGTCTCTCCCTGTATGCTACTGGTGACTTTCAAGCTGCCACCCCGGTGCCGGAGCTCAGAGGGAATGAGTCTGAGTAGGTGAGTCCATGTGTGGGTTCTTTAAGAGGAACTGCTTGGGGCTCCAGCAGCCTCCTCCACCGACTCAATCCCCACTGGTTTTTGCAGCCAGAAGTTGTGGGGACTTATCTTCCTGGCACTGGAATCCTGGGCTGGGGGGCGTGATGTGGGGCTGGGACTCCTCACTCCCGAGATATCCCTCCTGAATTTTTATCCACATGAGTGTGGGGCCAGCCCGTTCCACGTCCATGCCCTTTCTACTAGTCTGGATGGATGTGTTTTTTTTAATTCTGTAGTTGTGAGACTTCCATTCAACTCAGTTTCTAATGTTCCTGAGTGATGGTTGCTCTGTATTTTAGTTGCAATTTTAATGTGGTTGTGCGAAGAGGCGAGCCATGTCTGCCTACGTTGCCATCTTGACCGGAGGCCTGTGAATTCCTTTCTTAAGGGTGGATTTTTATCTGACTGTATTACTCTTTCTCAAAGTGAGGAGTGCTTGTCTTCCATTCTGTGGTTCTCTGGCCTTAGAGCAGGGTGAAGCACTTGGAGGGTTTGGCCAGGGCAATGGCATGGTCAGGTAGACCATCATTCAGGGATCAGTCCTGCGGGGGCGACTGCCCCACCCCCCGCATTGTTTAAGGCTTGACTGTGCCTGAAAGCGCAACCCCAAAGGGCCCTGTGGGTGGTGGATGAGAGGTGGGCTGGGGAAGAATCGGGAAGGCCAGTTAAAAGGCTGGTGCAGTTTATGGAGCTGTGTGCTTAGCATGTAGGTATTCTTCTGGGTGTAAATTAAACTGGGGTGGGTTTTTAAATATGAGAACAAGTGACCACACAAAGTGGTCCACACGAAGTCCAGAGGCCGGAGAGACAGGCTTCGGGCCAGGCTGGGAGCAGTGGGTAAGTCTGGGACCCGAGTGGGATTCTGGCTGTAGAGCTGCCAGGGTGTGAGGAGGGACTGGGGCAAGAGTGGGGACCAGGATAGGGAGGAAATCAGGCCCATTCGAGCACGGGCGGCGGGGCGGCGAGCATTTCTGAGCGGGGCTCCGGCGCCCTGGCTGGGTGAATAAACTGACCCTGCAGCTCTGGGCTTCTGCCAGGATGGGGAGCCAAGTCAAGGCCAAGACCTAGCCTCCTGTGTCATGGCTCAGGGAGGAGAGGGGACGGCCGCCTGGGACCAGTTGGGGAGGGAGTAGCCATCCCTTTGTGACCCCCTCCTACTCTTCTTACCTGTTTGTCATTTCTCCGAGACCCGCCTGAGGGCGGGATTCGTGCCAAGTGACAAGGGTCCGCCCCACCCCTGTGAACTCTGGTTCTGAAGTTCCCTAGCAGTGTGACCCTGCATAGGTTACTTAAGCTTTCTGAGCCTCAGTTTCTTTACTTGTAAAATGGGAATAACATCCTTTCTGCTAGCATGTGACTTTTGCCCCCTTTCTCCCTCTCCCCCCAAAATTAACGATTTCCCTGCTGACTTGTAATGTGCCGGTATTGTGGATGGAAGGGGGTTGTGTACGGGGTGGCTCCGGGGCACCCCGGGCTGAAGAATCCCTTCATTTAAGCTCTTGAGGGCTCCGTGGGTCGGGGTCCACCGGTCCCTTGAGCACCTTAGGGCAGGGGGCATTCTTGCAGGTCCTAGATGGAGCCGGTGTCCCGGAAAGCTGGGTATTGAATGCTTGTTCCCAAATTCTCTGGGTACCTTGGGCGACCTCTGGTGGGGGAAGTATGACAACGCACACCATCTCGGCAGGGGTGGGTTTTCCTTCCGTGTGTTTTTGCATTGTGGCTCGCTTTTTATCCGCTTGGATGCAGCGCTGGTATTTTTCTTTTACACACATGAAATGGGCTTCATTGGCCAGTAAGCCCAGTGTGTCTTATTACTTACAGGGTGTCACTGTTCACTGATGCCACTTTTTCTGAGCTTTTGGGATTTTTGTCCTTTCCAGAGTTGTGAATTCCTACTAGAATCTTCCGAACTGTATTTATTACATAACAAAAGAGTTTCTTTTCTATAAAACCACTTTAAGGTTTCATTCAATATGTGTATTTTAAAATTTATTTTATGTAATAACTTTTTCAATAGTAGCACTTTCTGTGTCCTAGGCACTGTTCTATGTATTTTGTAACTATAAACTTATTTTAACCTGTAACAGCTCTGTGAGATGGGTGTTATCCCGTGTGTGGATGAGAGACCGGGCCTCAGAGACGCTGAACCGCGTGCTCGAGTTCACGCAGCTAACGAGGGGCCGGGCTAGGACTGCGGCCAGTGTGGTGGTTCTCTTAATCCCTGCATTGTGTTAGTCTGACCTCAGTTACTTCCCCAGAACTTCCCACGTAAAATTGGAACACACCTTATGTACTTGTGCATCTTACTCATAAGCCGATAAGTATGATAGCAGCAGCAGCACTTAATCCAACTTCACCTTGGTTCTGAACCCCAGGTCCTCTTCAGGGTGACCTTGGGCCCCCAAAGCCCTCCTGTAAAAGGGGGGGGTCATATGAAAAATTATACAAGTTTTTTATATTTCTTTCCTCAGGTGTATTTATTTTTAAAGAAGACATTTATTTTAATTTGTTGATTGATTGATTTGAAAGAGAGGAAGAGAAACATTGATTTGTTGTTCCGCTTACTCATGTATTCATTGCTTGATTCTTATTTGTGCCCTGACCAGGGATCGAACCTTCAGCCTTGACATATCCAGACAATGTTCTAACCAACTGAGCTATCTGGCCTGGGCCGCCTTGTAGTACAGTAAAAATTCACCCTCTAAAAAAATGAGTGTTAACAGACATATACTTTCATATAATCACCACCACCGAAATCAAGATACAGAACAGTCCTATCACCCCCCACCCCCGCGCCCCCGCAACCCTGGAATTACAGTTCCCTTCCACACCTCCAGCTCCTGGCAGTCCCTAAGCTGTTCCCTGCCCTGTAGTTCTGCTGTATCCAGACTGTCATAGTAACGGAATCACAGCGTATCTAGCCCTTGAGTCTGCTGCTTTCTTTTGCATAATGTCTTTGAGTTTCACTCGTCTTGCATACCTGTAGGTGGCCGGATACTTTCCACTGCTGCGGATGAATGCACCACAGTGTGTTTATCCACTTACCATTTGCAGGATATTTGCCTTGTTTCCAAATCTGTCAGTCTGTTTCTGATGCCTTGCGGTTCTGAGCAGTACCGTCAGGCGTTCTGTGGGATCCTGAGTCACATCCAGCCCCAAACTCAGCAGCCTCTGAGTTTGGGGCACATCCCCCTGTGATGCTCCGCAGACAACCAACCAGAGCCAGTGAAACTTGACTGTGAAGGGGTCTCATGGGTCATTTGAGGCACATCTTTTTCTGCCCCTAGAGTGAAGTTTAAGCATCAACAGAACTTGACCTTCACTGAGTCTCTGTTTCTCCCTCCATGCCATCTCTTTCTCTCCCCTCTCTCTTTTGTTTTCCCCTCCACCCTCTCTCTCTTCCACTTTCTGATTCTGTTTCGGTCTTAGTCCTTACTAGGCTATCTCCCTTGCTGGCAGCAGTGATTGAAAATCGATTTTACAGTTGATATCTGTTGGGACAGTGGCGATCTATTCTTTATCCGTTGGGAGACAAGAGAGAATCGGATGTTAGTGTTTTTTTGATAGTTTGCTTGTCTATTTGTGAGCTCCAATCAATGAAGAAAATATGGAGAGAAATAGAATTAGGGAAGCTTTGAAAGCAGAACAGCCCCTTGAGATGTGGGCCAGTGGGTTTTGTGTGTTGATTTAGTGAGGCACGTGGCTGAGCTTGTAGAACCGAAGCTGCAAGTGTTCAGTGTCCGTATGAGTCTGAGATATTTCTACCTCCGGAGTATGCTAATTCTCAAGTGAAATGGTAACATGTCTTCAGTTTAAGGAGGTTTGTTTGATTGGTTTATCAGAGCTAATGGGGCTTACATAGATATAAGGAAATACAAAAATTTCCAGAAAATAAAGGCATAGAAGTTCTAATAGTTCAAATGTGCTAGCTTTTGAAGAGGGAGGAAAACTTTACAAAAACATTAGGAGGGTTTTTTATTTTTGACTGGTTACTATTTGTTTTAATAGCTTTATTGATCCTGTCATTTACATACCATAAAATTCATCCGTTTAGTGTACTGCCAGTTAATTTTAGTATATTTAAAATTTGTACAGCTACCAGCAGAATGTAATCTCGCCATCCCCGCCCTCCCCACCCCAAATGTAGGCCAACACCTGTCTCCCTTATTCTCTGTGGGTTTGCCTATTTTGGACATGCCATCGAAATGTGATACACATGTGGTCATTTGCTGTGGACTTTTATCACATAGCATGAGGTTTCTGAGGTGTATCCATATAGCAGCATGAATCAGCACTTCATTCTTTTATGAGGGTGTCACACTCATGTTCACCAGGGCCACACCAGCCTCGCGGCTGCCTTCAAAGGGACGAGTGGGATTTTAGGACTGTGTAAATGTAACTACTCCTTGCTGGGGTCCTGCCTCGGCAGGTATCAGAATCTCGAAGGAGGGACAGCTCGGTGAAGGAAACGGAGTCAGACACCAAGGAGTGCCAGAGGACAGCCAGATCTCCTGGGTCTGACTGACTCCCAGAAAGAATTTTTCTTTTATTTTTATAGGGAGGGTTATACAATTATTGGGAGGAACAGGTGCATGGTGTGATCATCAAGGCGGAAAAAACTAATACAGAAGCAATCAGAAAAAGTACAGAACATTTCAGATTTTAATTGTGCTGAACAAAAGCTTGTTTTGATCAAGAGGGTTATCAATCAGCCAAGAATAGTGTCAGGCACAGACTTTCAGGTACCAATTAATAACTAGGTGTCTGTTAAGGTCCTAGGGATTGTTCTAAGTTAAAAAGGGTGACTTAAATGTTATATAAAAGTTAGCCATTGTTCTTTGAGGTTAAATTGTCTGAGTCAGATAAATAGTTTTTAGCCTAGGTCTTTTGACTATTTATGTTGAGAGGGGCCATTCTTTGTATTCACTCTCACGTACTCAGATCATTATATTTAACTAAAACTCCTACCTTCTCTGTTCATCTGGTCCCATTAATAAACACTCCTGTCCAGGGCATGGGAGGGGTAGTGGCTCTAATAAACCTTGAGCCTCCAAGTGGTGACTGCTCAGGGGGCATTCCCAGCAACAGCTTCCTTCCGCGTTCTGGCAGCTGGTCTGCCCGTAGTTTAATTTTATCCTTAACTTTCCAGGTGGGGGAAGTAGGCAGCATTAGGGTTGTTAGGGACTTCTGTTCTGTAGTCAGCAAGTCATTCCGCGCAAAATCATAAGAACTGTGCCAATTTTCAGTAGTAAAGTACCGGCATCTAAAAATCCTACCACCAGTTATTAGGAAAAGTAAGCATGTAAGGAGAGATATACAAGAGATCCAGCCACAGTCGCTTCTGCTGTGCAGACCCGTCTCATCGTCCCGATGGTGTCAAGGGTCGGCTGTGGGTCGGCTCCCACAACTCCTTAACAGTTAAGTGAGAGCTTGGCGCCGCCCCAGGGTAGCAACAAGGTGCCGGGCGGATAAAACACGGAGGAGGGCCGGATTCTGCCCGCGGGCCTTGTGCTTGCCGCCTGTGCTGTAGCTGCTGAGTAGGACTCCAGTGTGCGGGTCTGCCGCGTTTCCTTAACCATTCGTCCGTTGATGGACATCTGGCTGTTTCTTTTTTTTTTTTTTTTTTTTTTGCTATTTTGAATAATGTTTCTATGAACAGCTGTGTGTGCACGTTTTTGTGTGGATGTACGCTTCTATTTTTGGGGTGTATTCCTCGGAGTGGAGTTGCTGGGTCACGCAGCGGGTCCGTTCAACCTCTCGAGGAACCGCCAGACGGCTTTCCAAAACCGCTTGAGCTTTCCCTGCAACAGTGCGCCATGGCCCTGACTCCCCACAGCCTCCCCAGCACCGTCACTTCCTGGTATGTCACGGCGTTTCCCGAATGCCTGTGATGCTGAACACTTTGGGCTTGCTTGTCGGCCGTTACATATCTTTGGAGAAATGTCTTACTATATCCTTTGCCCATTCCTAAGTTGGATTACTTCTCTTTCTTTCTCGAGTTTGTGAGAATTCTTTATATACAAGCCTCTTATCAGACACATGATTTGCAGATATCCTGTTTTGTTTTCACTGTCTTTGTGGGGGTCACTCGACTCGACTTCTCCGTGGCGCCTTGTACGTCTCCGTGTTTTCAAAGGCCTGTGTTCTCACCCTTGTTGTTCATTTGCACTTTGTAGCCAGTTAACAGTTACTTATGTTAAATCATCTCTGCTGAAAAAGCCAGTGTCATTTCGGTCCCTGGTTGAGCCCTGTGTCTGTTCGTTTGTTTTTTCTTGACTCGCCAGTGAGACTTATCCATGCCGCCGCCGGGCGCTGTGGTTTGTCGTCTCTGTAGGTTCTGCTGGTGGTGGGAGGGCTGTTCCCACGGTGGATGGGACCATGGCAGCCGTGCTGCTGTGAGCGTCCTGGCACCTGCCTGTGGGTGGACGTGTGTCCACGTTTCTGTCGGGCGCGTGTGCACACACTAGGAGAGGAACTGCTGGGGTCGAGGGTGGAGGTCTGTTCAGCTTCAGCCAGTTTTCCAAAGTGATTTTCCTGTTTCTGCCCCTCCTGTGGTGTGAGAATTCAGGGTGCTCCCCTCCTCCCTCACACCAGTACGTGGTATTGGGGGTTTTGCATCGTGTCCCGTCAGTGTCAGCTGCACTTAGTGGGTCCCTCCTTCCCCCTCTCATCTGTCACCTGTCATATAACAAGCTCCACAGATGGGAGTCTGTTCTGGACTCTCCATTCCAGTGGTAAGTTTGTCTATCCCTCCACCAGCGTCCCAGCCACGTGTCCCTGCCTTCTCCCAGGAAGGCCTTTGGTGCCGTGGGGGCTCTGCAGAAGGACCGGTGACCCTGGTGTTGGGCACGCACGGCCAGTGCTCTGGGTCTCCCTCAGGGCAGGCTGCAGTGAGTGGTGGCCAGGTTGGTGGTGCTGGTTGGTGGCGCTGAGGGTCGCTCAGGGCCCATAGTCTGGTGCCGGGGTCAAGGTGTGGTTGGGACCGAGCCTGGGGCCGAACTTGGGGCACAGTGGGAACTTTTCTGGAGCTGGCTCCCTGTGGGGTTGGGGTCAGGGACTTGTGGGGCTCAATGTGGACACAATAGGAGCGGTTTCGGTTTCGTGGGGCTCTGACCAGGGCCTGGCGCAGAGGTAGGGGCAGAGGCTGTGGGAGGGTAGGGCCCCCCGGGCTGGTGTGGGGTCGCCTTAGTGCTCAGCGCCCATCTGGGACCTTTGCTGTGTGCTGTGGCTGACGGGCTCTGAGTGACCTTCAAGGAGGGCAGCAGGACCAAGCCAGGCCCTCGTCTGCTCCCTGACCATTGCTGGGGTCAGGCGGGATCTGTCCAGTCCTGGCCTGAAATCAGTGCAGGGTCCAGAAGGCAGGGAGGGGTCCAACCCTCTCTGTGTTCCTTACACTAGGTGACCTCAGGCAGTCTCTGCCCTTCTCGGCTCTCTGTTCATTCAGCCAGTATTTCCGCTCCTCCTAACCCCAGGCAGTTGTGATTGTCCCGTCATTTGGATTAACAGGGCCCCATCCTGGCTGCTGTAACCTGCCAACCCACCGCATTGCCGGTCACGTGGCTGCCAGGACCCTCCAGCCGTGGAGGGTGCAGTACAGAGCACGCGTGGCAGCTGCCTGGAGCTGCCCTCACGATGACCCGTTACACCTGTCCATTCCCGCTTCTGTCCCCGAGCTTCTGGATGCACCCTCCTCAGTTTCCAAAGCCGCCCTGTTCTTCCAGGAGCGCTGAGGTGACCCTGGCAATCCAGGCTCTAGCCCTGAAGGCTGTATGACTGGGGTCCCTGCCCCCCTAGAGGCTGGGAACCCCCCCACTGGGATCTGCTATGGTGGTGCCTGTGGGTCTTCCCCACTCCACCCTCCCTCCCAGGGGGGAACCTTGGAAGTGGGGGTGGAGGGGAGGGTGGGAGGGGGTTTGGGGCCCTTTTCCCACAGACACGCAGACCCAAAGCAGTGCTCAGCCTTCTATTAGAAACTCCGCCTCCCCAGGATAAGCTCCGCCCTCCAGCACCTTCGGGAGCACACTCCCGGTGGGGTGGGGGCAGGGCACAGGGGAGGCCTCTGTGCTCCTGTCCTCTGAGAAGGGACGGTGGTGAGGTTTGTGTGTATGTGGCAGTGGCTGGGAAAGGGCTTTCGTGCCCTGCGTGGGGTGACCTGGTGTCCCAGGGCAGGACATGGGCCCTTCCTGTGGGGACAGCCCACTCCAGGCAGGCAACAGCTGTGGCCTGGGCTCTCCTGTGGGCCTTCCCTTTGACCCCCGGCCCAACTCCCTAGACGATCCTTTTTTGGAGGGTCGCAGTGGGCACAGCTGCCTCATGTTGGCTGCGTGACGTGTGCCTGGCTCTGCTCTCTCTTGGCCCGTTTCCTCCACTGGGAGCCGGGCCCCTAACCCCTCAGAGGGAGACTCCCTGAGGGAGTCCCGTGGGCAGGGAGCAAGTGCAGACTGTGTGTGGGGGAGCAGGTGACTGGGACAGGGGCCTGGGCACGGGGCCGGGGGGCCTAGTCGTCTTTGTCCTTGGCACCGTGTTTGAGGATGCGGGTGAACTCCACATAGTTGAAGTTGCCTTTCTTGTCAATGGGGGCCTCGCGGTACATCTCATCCACCTCCTCGTCTGTGAAGCGGTCGCCCATGGTGGTGAGCAGCTCCCGAAGGTGGTCCTCGTGGATAAAACCTGTGGGTGGGGCCGAGGCCCAAGAGCCACAGGGACTCAGGCTGGGACATGGCCAGCATCCCCTTCTGCATCCCCCCAGCCAGGCTTGCAGGCCTGGAGGCAAGGCAAGGGCCCAGGAACCAACGCGGCCCTCGCCTCTGGTTAGCTGAGCTCGCAGGGCCCCGGAGGGAGGGTTGAGGGGTACTGCCTGCCAGGTGTCTCTGTGCAGAATCTGGGGCTGAGGGTGGGGGGCTGGGCTTGTCTCGCTGTGAGAGCGTGAGGCCCAGAGTTCTGCTGCCTGACTCCGAACGCCGATCCCCCTTCTTCCTAGCTGTGTGACTCTGGGCCTGTTCCTTACCCTTTCTGAACTGGAAAATGGGGCTGAAGACAATGCTGCCCCGGTAGGGCACAGTGGAGGCGGTCAGGGAAGTGCTCGGAGCACGTAGGCCTGGGGCCCTGTCACAGCTGAAACCACCCACCTGACCCAGGGAAGAAGGAGCTGAGGGACAGGAAGGCCTTTGGCAGATTTGAGGGTGGGGCTGGTTTCTGCACCTTTTTGGCCAGAAGGGTTTGTTTTCTGGAAAGGTCTAAAGCAGAAACGGAGCGTGTGGGGCCAACATGGCCTAGGCGGTGGGAAGCCCGGGTGGACGTGGACGTTTGGGTTTAGCGTGGGGGAGAGAACAGCGTGTCTGTTACAGTTCCGGCGCACGAAAGCAGCAGGCGGGTGATTTCCTCTGGCTGGTGAGGGCTGCAGCCTTGCAGCCCCAGCTTGACCTGCCCCACTTGCATGGGTGGGGGTGGGGGGCTGCCCTAGGTGAGGAGCTCAGCCCCAGCCCTGCCCAGGCCTCTGGGAGGCTACCCACCTGAGGCCTCCTCGTCAAAGCAGGCAAAGGCGTTGCGAATCACGTCCTCGGGGTCCGTGCCGTTCAGCTTCTCCCCAAACATGGTCAGGAACATGGTGAAGTTGATGGGCCCTGGGGCCTCGCTCATCATGCCTTCCAAGTACTCGTCCGTGGGGTTCTTCCCTGCGGCGGGTGGGGCGTGCACGCTTGTTGTCCTCGTGGGTCCCCTCCCGCCTCCCTGGCCCTCCCTTCCAGGCCCAGTATGAGACCGACTGCGGCAGACAGGAGACAGGAAGTTTATACACGTCCGCATCTCCCTGGGGGGCCAGCTGTCTGACCGCTCCCCCACCCCCATGTCCTCCCGGGCCCACGCCAAGTTCCCTCCTCTGGGCTGGATGTCCAAGGTCGGAAGTGCTCTCGAACCCGTGAGAGCCACCACCTGCCGCCTGCTCATTGCCAGGTGCTGCACCCGCCCTGCTGCATTTCCCCTGCACCGCCCTGCGGGGCCGGTGTTCCTACACCCACTGCCCAGATGAGGAGCCCGAGGCGCAGGGGTGACTCTGGTCACAGCGAGGAAGGATGGAGCTGGCATTCAAACCCAGGCAGCCAGACCCCAGATTCCAGGCAGTTTCAGAAGTGGTTAAAACGGTGAGGTGTGGCCCTGGCTGGGGTGGCTCAGTTGGTTGGAGCCCCGCCCCGAACGCTGAAAGGTTGTGGGTTTGAGTCCTGGCCAGGGCACACACCTAGGCTGTAGGTTTGATAACTGGTTAGGGCGTGTATGAGACAACCAATTAATGTTTCTCTCTCTCTCCCCCTCCCTCCTTTCCTTTCTTCCTCCTCTCTAAAGCAATGAAAAAATGTCCTTGTTGAGGATTAAAAAAAAAAATTTTAAAAAGTGAGGTTTGGTGTCAGATAGGCTCTGTGCCTCAGTTTCCCCTGCCTCTTAGATTTGTGAAGATGATGAAGGCAATTGTTGTAAAATGCACATGATTAGCATGGCCCATTGGACTTGAATCAACTGCTTTCAAATCCCAGCTCTCTCTTTTAGTAGCTGTGTGACCTTGGGCGAATTATTAACCCCTCTGAGCCTCTATTTCCTCATCTGTAAAGTGGGAATGACAGTCACATCTACCCAATACGATTGCTTTGAGATTTAAGATTACAAAGATTTAAAATTTAATACCTGCAGAGATTCTCGTTACTATTTTATTTGCTGCTCTTGCTCTTGTTTTTAACCTAAGGGTGGTGTCCCCACCCAGAAGGCCGTGGCTGGTCAGCAGCCTCTGACGGGTGCGGGTGCTCCTGGGTAGACACCGGGGCTCTTGTCAGGCCTCTGGGCCTTACGGCCTGGCTGTGGGGCGCTGCCTCCTAAACGGGAAGGAGTCTCCGTGTCCCTGTCTCCTCTGAGCCCCGCTCACTGTGACATCGGGCGCATAGCCCCTCCCCTCATCAGGCCAGGGGACCTCCTTGGGAGGGAGCCTTCAGGTGAATCTGGCCAGAAGCTGGGAGGTTTGGCGCCCACAGTGGGGCCAGAGTCTGGCGTCAGCCCTCCCACCAGACATCCTCCGGGTGACATGAGAGCTCCGAGCACAAGCGGGGCCACCCAGCTGTGAGGGGCAGTGCCAGGGAACGACACAGGCCTCCGCGGCCCCAGGGCTTCGGGGCGTGACCACCCCAGGCTCCCTCTTCCCCAGCCAGTGTCTGGCCCGGATGCCCCCGCCTGGATAAAGGGGTGCCAGGAACTGGGGCTCAGATGGTTGTCTGGCCAGCACATGAGGAGGGCAGTGGGTGGGGCAGGGCCTAAGGCTGGGGCGGTGGTGTCTGGAGGCCTGGCCTCTGGGCCTCAGTTTCCCCATCTGAGCAACGGTGAATTGTACTCAATTCCTGAGCCCCCTCCGCTCTAAGATTCTGATTCTGGGGGAGTCACTGAAGTCAGAGGGGCTCACAGCCTGGCACAGGGGACCTATAAAGGGGGTGAGGTGCTCGGGCCTCCCCTCCAGGCCTCAGTTTCCCCATCAGCAGAGTGGAAAGCCTGTGCAGTTCAGGCTTTCCGTAGTCACTGACCCCTTTCTCTAAAAAAAATGGTGCCGGCACCCCAACCCACACATCTGCCTGAGGCAGTCCTGGCCTGGAGTGCGCCTGTCTGGGTTCACATCCAGCACCAAACTGCTCTGTGCCTCAGTTTCCCTTTCTGTTAAATGGGAAGGTAATGGCACCTACTCTCCAGGGTGGGTACCACCTGTCACTGCGCAGGAAGTGCCCCGTGGCCTGCTCCAGCGGCAGCCTTTCCCAGGCCGGCTTTGACCCCGCCCACCCCGTCCCTGCTCACCCAGTGAGGCCAGCATGTCATGCAAGTCCTCCTTGTCAATGAAGCCGTCTCGGTTCTGGTCGATCATGTTGAAGGCCTCCTTAAACTCCTGGATCTGGGACTGGTCGAACATTGCAAAGACATTGGATGTGGCCCTCTGTGGCCGCTTCTTGGTGGTCTTGGCCTTGGCCCGCTTGCTGGACATCTTGGCTTCGGGTGGGTGGGGCTTCCCTGCAGAAGCACATGTCAGGGGAGAGCCTGGGACCCCGGGCCAGGGAACCTTGCCTACCCCGGACCGGCCCTTGGTGCCTGGGCCTGGCGTTTACAGGCTGGGGGCTCCTGCCGCCTGGTGCGTCCCAAAGCAGACGTGCAAGGCCCTTGCACAACTCCCTCTGCCCCTCTGAGTACGCTTCCTTGTCTGGGAACGGGGACTTAGTGGTTAACTGACTTCACGCCTGAGAAGGCCCTGGAATGGCGCCAGGTGCAGAGCAAGCTCTTCTGACTGTGACTGTTTGGGTAAAATGCTTAGGACTGGGTTCAAAGCCAGCCATTCCCTGCTTATCTCCTTCCGTCCTTAATAGCGTTTACACACTGCCCATCTCTCTCCAAGTGACTCGGCGGGGCTCCCTGCCATCCCCTTCCCCCCCAGCAGGAAGGAGCTGCATCAGCTGCCCTGCATTCCTGACATTCCTCCTCCTCCCCATCCCTCTGCACTGCCTGTTCTGGACTTTCTGGAAGGCCAGTGCCATGGGCACTTGCCCCTCCCCACAGCTGCCCACACTTGACCAGCCCCTAGGTGGGTAACAGACCTGATGTGGGCCCTACTCCTCATTCTGATTCCTCAGTGTTTACAGGGGTGCAAGGCTCCCCCGGGCTGAGAAGCCCTGCTGGTCCTCGCCCTTGTTTAGACCTGGCTTCTGTCCTCCACAGTCTCGCCCATCTGCCAGACTAGACCCGCCCCTGTCACTTCCCCTGGAGGATCTCCCGGGTTCCTGCCACTGCCTTGGGCAAGTGTAGGCCCCTCAGCCTGGCAGTCAAGGGCCTTCTCCTGGCTGACCTTGGGACCCCGCATTGTATCCCTCCTGCCATCCGTGATCCTGCCAACCTGGACCTGAGGCTGTTTCCTAGACACCCCCAGACTTGTCTTCTTGGTCCCTCCTCCTGGGGTGTACTTCATTCTCTAGCCCAGTTCTTTTTTTTTTTTAAAGATTTTATTTATTTATTTTTTTAGAGAGAGGGGATGGAGAAAGAGAGGGAGAGAAACAGCAATGTGTGGCTGCCTCTCACATGGCCCTCACTGGGGACCTGGCCTGCAACCCAGGCATGTGCCCCGACTGGGAATCGAACCGGGACCGCTTGGTTCCCAGCCCGCGCTCAATCCACTGAGCTACACCAGCCAGGCTTTTTTTTTTTTTTTTTAAATGATTTTATTTTTTTTACTTTTAGAGGGGAATGTGGGGAGAAAGAGGGGGAAAAAAACATAGATCAGTCATCTCTTGCATGCCGCCAACTGGGGACCTGGCCAGCAACCTAGGCATGTGCCCTGACTAGGAATCAAACCGGCATCTACTCGGTTCTCAGGCCAACACTCAATCCACTGAGCCACACCAGCCAGGGCATCCAGCCCAGTTCTTGAGACACTCCCTGGGGAGTAGTTCCCCCAACTTTGCTTTGACAATCAGCACTTAACGTTCTCTCCGGCCCTGGCCGGTGGCTCGGTTGGTTGGAGCATCGTCCTGTCCACCACAAGGTTGTAGGTTTGGTTCCGGTTGGGGCAGATACCTATGTTGCAGGTTCAATCCATAGTTGGGGTGTGTATGGAAGGCAGCTGATACGTTTCTTTCTTTCCCTTCCTCTGTAAACGCATCCTTGGGTGAGGATTAACAACAAAAGGTCTCTCCCTCACAGTCAATCAGGCTGGCGTAAACCCTGATTTACACCGGAGCCCACAGCGGGGGCTATTGGATGTTTGTTTATCAAGTGACCGTGAGGGTGCCTGTGGCTGGTCTGCTGCCCCCACTGTATGGATGGGGAAACTGAGGCCCAGCAAGAGACTCTCTCTGACCCCTAGTTATGCTTGTGGGGACTGCCCCCGAAGACCTAGTGCTGTGTGCCCCTCAGCTGGGCAGTTTGGGGTCTGGCCAAGGCCCCAGGCTGCTGTCCCCTTTCCTCTGTGCTGAGCCCCTTGGTCCAGGGCCTCCAGAAAGCCCTCTCCACCTTTTTTTAGAGCCCAGATTGTGTGGTGGTGAGTGCTCCAGGCCTCTGTCCCACGGTCCTGTCCAAGTCATTCTTGGGTTTGCCCTTTGAGATCTCAAATCCTGAGCTGCGTACTGGCCGGCCCTAGTCTGTCCCCAGGGCCACCGCTGCCTACTGTCGCGAGACATTGGCTGCTGCGTTGTGTCCTGCTCTGCTGACACACCTGGTCCTCACCTGGTCCAGGGCCGGTAGACAGAAGCCCTTCCTCACCCACGACCTGAGTGGGATGAGGCTGTCAACAGGCAGTGCTGTCCTCTCCCGTGGTTTGGTGCTTTTAGGGGCCCGGGCCTGCTGTTCTCTGGGAGGTTTGACTCATGGCTCCCGCAGAGGGGGCCACGCAGACGCTGTGGCGGGCATCACGGCTCCTGTCCGCACGGCTAGAGGCAGCAGTGGCCAGGAGCCCACCCACTGCTCTGCTCTGGGACAGCCCCTTGGCCAGCCGCCACGGCTGCCTCTCCCCCCCTGCAGGGAACTTCACCCTGTGCAGTCCCAGCAATCCTGGGAAGTGGGGTGGGGAAGGTGGGGTGCCTTGCACTGCACAGTTAGAAGAACTAGGCCCAAGAAGGGACAGGCAGTGCCTTTGAGAGAGGTAGAGCTCAATCGGAACCAGGGCCCCCCAGGCGAGGCTTGGGTCACAGGGTGGCAAGTGGCCCTTGGTGCCCTCCAGGCCTGAACACAGAAGGAAACACACAGGCCAGGAGGCGCCTGCTGGCAGCTGAGGGCTCTGGGTGACCAGAGGCAGTTTCCGGGCTCAGCTGAGGGACCAGGGTGAGGACGGGTGGGGCCCCTGGCCTGGGAGCACCTCCTCCTCCACTGAGGGTCCTGGACACCAGGGGTCAGAGAGAGTTGGTGCCTGGCTGTAACTAGGTGCCACCTTCCCCATTCTGGTGCCAGACATCCCGCCATCACAACAAAGATGAGACTCGTGTCTCCTGTTACCTCCTGGGCCCTGTGGCTGGCAGTGCCAGATGTCTCGCTCATGAACTCACCTCATCGGAGGCTGGAGGGCTGGAGTCTCTTTTTCAGCCCCCCAGGTCTGAGTCCACAGGGCCCTTGGCAGACCTTCCCCACCCAACAGGCACAAATGGGCAGCTAGCCCAGAGCTGGGAAGCCCGGTTGCATGGAGCACAACCTACCCCATCCATCTCTCTCTCTTCTTGCCCCAGGACATGGGGTAGGGGCCAGGGATGCTCTGGAGGAGTCTCAAGGAGCTGACAGGGCAGTTTCCTGGCTGAGACACACAGGGTCTGCTGGTACAGGGAACACCTGCGGCCACAACCCCCACCCTCCTCCCGGGCACCCCAGAGCTCTGAGCTTGGCAACTCTAATTCCATAGAAAAGGGACGGGGCCCAGACAGTCTTCCTGCTGCTCGGTCCGCCGGAATCCCTGACCACCTGAGCCACGTCGCAGCCCCAAACCCCGCGACGGGCGGCTGTCCTTGCCCAGGAACTCCACGACATCCCCGTCCGTGGGGTCTGTCCGAAGTTCAGCCGCGGCTGCCATACGGCCTGCTCTAGACCACCTGGGTAGCACCCACCTGGTGCGGAGAAGGCGCTCTCTCTGCGCGCGGGGCTGGTGCGGAGCTGGATGCGGAGCCCGATGAGGAGCTGGTGCGGAGCTGCGTCGGGTTGGGGCTGGGCCGAGCGGGGGCGGGGCGCGGGGCCCGGCCTTACAAGGCAGAAGAATGTGCGCCCTGCGGGGCGGGGCCTGGGCTACCAGTCCGGCCTTATTTGGCCTCCGCCCACGGGCTGGGAGGCTGGGTCGCTGCTGGTGGACCCCACCCCACCCCCCTTCCTGCGACAAGGGCCTCTCCTCTTGATTGCAGACGGGGAGGTGAAGAGGTGAGTGCGCGGTCAGTACAGCTTGCAAAAAGGGATTTATCCGGGCCGTCCCCTCCTCTTCAGCGAGGCCGGTATGACACGGAGGGGACGCCGGTTCTCAGATCCTACCCCCAGCTTTCCCCCAAAGCCCCACTGCCCCGCACCGCTCCTCGGGGAGGGCATCGTTCCACCAGACCAAGTATGGCTTTTTCCCCAGTCTGAGAGCGGAGGCGCGTCAGAGAGGACCCGCTATCCTCATGCAAAGGGGCACCAGTCAGCCCCTGCCGGTGGGGGGCGCACTTGGGGTCAGGGAGGTCCACGCTGCTGACAGCCCACCGCCTGTGAAATGGGAGGGTGGTGGCGAGGGTGCAGTGCAACAGTAGTCGGAAAGAGCCACGTAGTGGAGCCAGCGAGAGGGGCAGGGCAGGGCAGGGGCTGGGGCTGCGGGGCTGGCGCGCACCCTCGCGGTGGCAGCCCCCACTCAGGCCTCAGGTCCTGTCCATCATTTTGGTCCATCCGCCCCTGTCAGGACTCCAGCCCAGCTTTCCCTTCCGGCCCCCTTTGGTCCATCACAGGCTCCCCGAGGGAACTCCCCAACACCCAGTTGCTTGTTCTGTTAATACTGATTGACACCTTCCACCGCAGGCACCGTCCCGAGGAAACGGGCAGCTTAAAGTGCGCACTCAGGACGCGTTTGTTCTCGTGGAGAGAAAAAACTATGAACAAGTAGCTACAAACAAGCACCTTGCAGGAGAGCAAAGCGGGGGTGGGGGTGGAGAAGAGAGCAAAGGGTGTGGGGGGGGGACCCACCCGGGAAGTGACATTCGGGCAGACCTGAAGGAGAGCTGGGCCCGGTGACGGGTCGGAAGCCCTGTTGGGGAAGCTCGCCCAGCTCACGGGCAGGGGCAGGGGGAGGACGCGTGACCGTGGGGAGGGAGCAGGCGGCGGGCTGGGAGACGGGGCGAGAGGCCCCAAGGGCCCCGCCCGCCTGTGGCTCCCCGGAGGACTTCTGAGCAGAAGAGCCACGCGATGTGGCGTCTGTGTCCACGGAATCCCTCGGGCGCTGTGCTGGAAACGGACGGCGCGGGGCGGGCCGGGGAGGGGTCCCTCGCCGGAGTCCGGGCGACTCCGCGGGCGTGGGCCGAGCAAGGGGAGAGGCAGAGCTACGGAAGGAGCAGGAGTTCTGTGTCGGACAGGTTACTTTTTAAAAACTGTTTCAGACTTACAATGAAGTTATAAAACTGTACAAAGAGCTCCCATATACCTTCATCCGGATTCTCCAGTTAACATTCGGCTTCTTTATTATGTCCCCTCCCCGCCCCCTTGTGGGGGTGTTAAAAAGAGCGCAAAATGCACCGTTTTTACCGCTCCGAAGTGTCCAGTGCAGCGGCATTGCGCACGTTCCCGCGGGTCCACACCGCGCGTCCCCAGGGCCTCTGACCCCCGGCGGGACCGCCGCGCCGCACAGCGGCCGGAGTCACGCAGGGTGCTCGCTTTGTGACTGGCTTATGTCACTGGCTGTTATCCGCTCCGTGCGGTAGCGTGTGTTGGAATTTTCTTCCTTTTCGAGGGAGGGGCCGGGCCGTGGCTCCCATGACTACCGCTGCTCAACAACGCTGTGCACTGCCCCCCCTTTTAAACTTTTTTTTTTTTTAAGATTTTATTTATTTACTTTTAGAGAGAGGGGAAGGGAGGGAGAAAGACAGGGAGAGAAACAGCAATGTATGGTTGCCTCTCACATGGCCCTCACTGGGGACCTGGCCCGCAACCCACTGGGAATCGAACCGGGACCGTCTGGTTCCCAGCCCGCGCTCAATCCACTGAGCTACACCAGCCAGGGCCCTTTTAAACTTTTTAATAGCATTTATCACAAGTTGTATTTATTTATTTTTTTGGTTTATAAGTTTTATTTACTATGTATTTTTCACATGATTTAAAAATTTTTTCAATTATAAAATTTTTCAATGTGCCATATTATATTAGTTTCGGGCGTGCAACCCGGCGATTAGACATCTGTTTGACTTCCGGAGTGGTCACCGCGGTAAATCTAGCGCCCGCCGGGCACCGCGCACAGTCACTGCAGTATTACGGACCGTGCTCCCTGTGCGACATGTCCTTCCCATCCCGTGACTGTTCTAGACCCAGTCTGTACTTCTTCATCCGCTCGCCTTTTCCTCCCATCCCCACAACCCTTCTCCCTTCTCGCAACCTTCAAAATATTCTCTGCATCTGCCCCGGCTGGTGTAGCTCAGTGGATTGAGTGCGGGCTGGGAACCAGAGGGTCCCGGTTCGATTCCCGGTCAGGGCACATGCCTGGGTTGTGGGCCGGGTCCCCGGTGGGGGCCATGTGAGAGGCAACCATACATTGCTGTTTCTCTCTCTCTCTGTCTCCCTCTCTTCCCCTCTCTCTAAAAATAAAATAAATCTTAAAAAAAAATATTCTCTGCATCTATGAGTCTATTTCTGCTCTGCCGTTCGTTTATTTTGCTTTTTGGATTCAACACAGAAGTGAAATCGTCTGGCATTTGTCTCCCTCCATCTGATGTATTTCACTTAACCTAATGCCCTCCAGGTCCATCAGTGGTTTTGCAGATAGCAAGATTTCATTCTCTTTTATGGCGGAGTCATATCCCATTGGATACTTCTTCTTTATCCACGCATCTACTGATGGGCACTTAGGTTGCTTCGTGTCTCAGCTGCTGTAAATAATGCTGCAGCGAACATAGGGGTGCGTGTCTTTCCAATGGAGTGTTTTGGGTTTCTTTGGATAAAGACCCAGAAGTGGCGTTGCTGGGTCCTTCTTTGTTTCTTCTTATAGTCTTTGTTTTAAAGTCTGTTTTGTCTGGTTTGAATATTTCTACTCCAGCTTTTTTGTTTGTTTCCACTTTCATGAAATATCTTTTTCTATCCTTTTACTTTCAGTCTGTGTGTATCTTTCAATCTGAAGTGAGTCTCTTTTAAATAGTATGTATAGCCCTGGCTGGTGTGGCTCAGTGGATTGAGTGCCGGCCTGCAAACCAAAGGGTCACTGGTTCGATTCCCAGTCAGGGCACATGCTTGGGTTGCAGGCCAGGTCCCCAGTAGGGGGTGTGTGAGAGGCAACCACATATTGATGTTTCTCTCCCTCTCTTTCTCTCTCCCTTCCCCTCTCTCTAAAATAAATAAATAAAAAAAATAAATCTTTAGAAAAGCCAGCATATGTAAGGGTCTTGTTTTTTACCCAATCACCTTATACCTTTTGATTAGAGCATTTAATTGTTGATAGGTATGTATTTATTGCCATTTTATTCACATATATTTTTCTTCTTTTTCTTTTTAAAGAAGACTCTTTAACGTTTCTTGTAATACTGGTTTGGTGGTGATAAACTCCTTTAACTTTTTTTTTTTTTGGTCTGGGAAGCTGTTTATCTGTCCTTCGATTCTGAATAACAGCTTTGCCGGGTAGAATAATCGTGCTTGTAGGGCCTTGCTTTTCATCACTTTGAATATTTCTTGCCAGTCCCTTTTGGCCTGCAAAGTTTCTGTCGAAAAATCTGCTGACAGTCTTATGGGAGCACCCTTGTAGGTAGCTGACTATATTTCTCTTGCTGCCTTTAAGATTCTCTTTGCCTTTAACCTTTGGCATTTTAATGATGATGTGTCTTGGAGTGGGTCTCTTTGGGCTCATCTTGTTTGGGACTCTGTGCTTCCTGGACTTGTATGTCCATTTCCGTCACCAGATTAGGGAAGCTTTCTGTCATTATTTTTTTCAAATAGGTTTTCAATTTCTTGTTCTTTCTCTTCTCCTTCTGGCACCCCCATGATGTGAATGTGATATGCTTGAAGTTGTCCCAGAGGCTCCTTATATTATCCTCATCTTTCTGGATTTCTTCTTTTTGTGTTTTGTTGGCTGTTTTCTGCTTCCTTATCTTCCAAGTCACTGATTTGATCCTCTGCCTCATCTGCTCCACTGTTGACTCCCTGTCACGTATTCATTTCAGTTAGTGGACCTTCATTTCTGACTTTTTTTTAATGGCTTCTTTGTCCTTTTTTATGCTGTTGAAGTTCTTGCTAAGCTCCTTGAGCATCTTTATGACCATTGTTTTGAACTCTGAATCTGGTAGTTTGCTTGCCTCCACTTCACTGAATTCTTTTTCTGGAGATTTCTCCTGTTCTTCCATTTGGGGCATGTTTCTTTGTCCCCTCATTTTGGCTGCTTTCCTGAGTTTGTTTCTATGTATTAGGTAGAGCTGCTATATCTCCTGTACATGACGTGGCCTATGTAGCAGGTGTCCTGTGAGGCCCAGTGGCACAGCCTCCCCAGTCACCTGACCTGGGCGCTCCAGATGTGCCCCCTGTGTGGGCTGCGTGCACCCTCATGTTGTAGTTGAACCTGGATTGTTCTTGGCATCTCACTTGGAGTTGACCCCCAGGCCAATCGGCTGCAGGGACTGGCTGCCACTACAGTGAAGGAGCTGCTGTGCAGGAGCCAACCCCATGGATCAAAGCCCCATGTTTTGGTGGGGCTTTGATGCCTTCTGAGTCTACCCCTTGAGTGTGTTAGTGGTGGAGGTGTCTGGGTTGTGTTCCCACATGGTCTGAAGCTGTCTATTGGGGGTACTGGCTCTGGGGCCCCTGGCATGTGCTACAGAGCGATCTGCAGACAGCCGCTAGTTGTGCTGGGCTTGGAGGTGCCCAGAAGGGGCCATACTGCCCACTGAGGCTGTCTGCTGGTAGTGCCAGGCCCAGGGGCATCTAGTAAGATGTGCAGGGTACAGAGGCCAGATGCTGCTTGTTTGAGAGATTTAGGAAAGTCTGAAGCATGTAAGAAGCTGTTTGTATGGAAAAGCCACTGAGAATGGTTTCAGTGAGCCTGCAAGTTGGATGGGGCAGGTTCCCAGGGGATCACCAGCATGGGGAGAACAGTGTTAGCCAGGCTGACGGAGACTCAGGTGCAGATGTGGTGCCTGCCTGCCGGCTCTGTGGGTGGAGGGTTCAGAAAGAACAATGGCCTCTGCCAGCACTTCTGTCTGGGAGAAAGCTGTGCCCCCTACCCTCAGCTCTCACCTTGATGCCAGACAATTCAGTTCCTCCCTGTTTGTCCCTAGTTCCTTTCAAGCTGCTGCCCCAGTTGCTGGAGCTCAGAGGGAGTGAGTCTGAGTGAGTCTATGCGTGGGCCCTTTAAGAGGCACACCTGGGACTCCAGAAGCCCTCTCTCTCACCAGCCACAATCCCCCCTGGTTTTCACAGCCAGAACTTATGGGGACTTCTCTTCCCGGCACTGGAACCCTAGGATGAACTGATGTGGGGCTGGGATCCCTCGCTCCTTAGGGGGACCTCTGCAGGTGTTATTGCTCCCGATTTTTAACTGCCCCACAGAGGTGTGGGACCAGTCCATTCTGGGTCTCTGCCACTCCTACCAGTCGCAGTGTGGCTTCTTCTCTATATCCGTAGGTGTAGGACTTCTGTTCAGCTATATTTCAAGCGGTTCGGAATGACGGTTGTTCCGTAGTTTAGTTGTATATATATATATTTTTTAAGATTTTATTTATTTTTAGAAAGAGGGGAAGGGAGGGAGAAAGAGAGAGAGAGAAACAACAATGTATGGTTGCCTCTCACATGGCCCCCACTGGGGACCTGGCCCGGAACCCAGGCATGTGCCCTGACTGGGAATCGAACCGGGACCTCTTGGTTCCCAGCCCGCGCTCAATCCACTGAGCCACACCAGCCAGGCAGTTTAGTTGTAAATTTGATGTGGTTGTGGAAGGTTGTAGGCACAGCATTTTCCTACGCCGCCATCTTGATTGGAACCTACAAATACCTTTTGAGTTCCTGCTTCTGAATTTTTGGTGTATATACCCAAGAAGTGAACTTGCTTGCTCATTTGGTAATTCTTTTTTTAATTCTTTTGAGGAACTGCCATACTGTTTTTCACAGAAGCTGTACCATTTTGCATTCCCACCAGGGCTTCCAATTTCTCTGCATCCTTGCCAACCCTTATTTCCTGTTTTTCTTCTTTTAAAATAATAGCATCCTGGTGGGTGTGAAGTACTATCTCATTGTGGTTTTAATTTTCATTTCCCTATAACTAATGTTAAACATCTTTTCATGTGCTTATTGACCGTTTGTCCATCTTCTTTGGAGAAATAGCTATTGAAATTCTTTGCTCATTTAAACAGATTTTATTTTTTTGAGTTGTAAGAGTTCCTTGTACACATATTCTGGATATTAATTCCTAGTCAGGTATATGGTTTGCAAAAATTCTCCCCCATTCTGTGGGCTCTTTAGTTTAAAATTTTAAACAAAATTGTGAAATTCACTCTTTTTAAGTTTACAATTTAGTGGTTTTAGAATATTCAGTTATACAACCATCACCCCTGTGTAATTCCAGAACATTTTCATCCCCCCCAGAGGAAACTTGGAACTCAACAGCCTTCGCTCCCTGCCCCCTTCTCCTCCCACGCCCTGGCAAACACTAACTACCTTTTGTCTCTGGATTTGTTTGCTCTGGAAACTTAACGTACATGGCATCACACAATACGTGGCCTCTTGTGATGGGCGTGTTTCACTTCGCACAATGCTGTCAGGGTTGATCCATGGCACAGCATGTGTCAGTGCTTCGTCACATCGCTGAGCAGCGCGCATCCCGCTGCTGTGCCACCTTTGTGCGTGCTCCTCGGCGGGCGAACGCGGGTCGTTTCCGTCTACCGGCCGTTACGCACGCCGCTGCGGTGAACACACCGGTGTGCAAGCTCATGTGTGGGTGTGTGTTCGCTCTGTTTTGATACGTGTCTAGTAGAATTGCTGTCATTGGTAACTCTCACGCTTACATTTTTGAAGGACTTCCAAGCTGTTTCTCACAATGCCGTGCTGTCGTGCATTCTCGCCGGCGACGCGCAAGGGTCTGGTTTCGCCACATCCGCCTGCTTTTCTTCCAGTCATCCCGCGGGGTGCGGAGCATCTTCGTGGTTTGGATGAGCATTTCCCTAACGACTAGTTATGTTGAACATCTTCTCATGTGCTTTTTGGAATTGATCTTCTTTGGAGAAATTATAATTTAGATGTATTGCCCATTAAAACATTTTTTTTGTTATTGGGTGGCAAAGGTGTTCTAGCTATTACACCTTTACCAGATATGTGACTTGCAGATATTTCCTCCTGTTCTGTGGCTTATCGTTTCATTTTCTTGATCGTTTCAAGAAGCACCAGTGTTTTTAACTTTGATGAGGTTTATTTTTCTTTGGTTTCCTATGCTTTTGCCTCACCCAATAAAAATTTACACCTGTTTTATTCTAAGGGTTTTAGTTTTAGCTCTTAAACTTAGGCGCCTAATCCATGGGGACGCCACAAGGCCTGGGGACCCCCAACCCTGGGGGGAGCAGGCGGTCTAGGAGGGGAGCCTGGGCCTCCCTGCTCTTCGATCCACAGCCCTGTGGGTGGCTCTCAGGGCCCCAGAGGACAGTGTGCAGTGCGCGTGACTGTCAGGGTGAAGGCAGCTGCGGGGTGGGGGTACCGAGTATCCCGGGACGTGAGCTGACTACCGTCCGCCTACGTCTACCTTACCAGCTTCTGAGAAATAATTACCAATGTACGGGAGCCGAGATGGGCTGCCCTCACCGCCCCACCCCTCCCCCCGGGACCCGACTTGCACACGTTTGGGTGAGGGAACCGAGAGCCCCGTTTTCTTGCCCAGGACCATGGAGCTGATGGGTGACAGAGTGGAATCCCCGTCTGTGCTCAAGTCTGCCTGGCTCCACGGAGCTGCCATCTGGAAGAGGGTCTAGCTCGGTCTCCTGGGGAGTCCCCTCCCCCGCCTCCTCCCCACTGGCCCGTCCCACTGCAGTAACACCAAGAGCCCTTGGTACACATTACCTCATTTATTCTCACAACATGCCTGTGAGGTAGGGAGGGGCAGGGACTGTCCCCGTTTTACAGAGGAGGTTGAGGCACACAGAGGTCGAGTGACTTGCCCAAGGTCACAGACGGCGGCCAAGCTGGAACAGGGCCCCAGAGCAGGCCCTCCGTTCACCGGGACCCCGCAGCAAGTGCCCGATGTGAGGATGTCCCCGGTGCTGCAGTCTGCACACAGCGGGAGCCGCGCTCCACACCGAGCTTGCTGCAGGCCAGGCCTCCCCTCCCGCCGCCTGCCCCGCCCCGCCGGCCGGGCCATCGCAGCTCAGGGCTCCCGACACCCTGGGAGTGGGGCTGGCGCAGGGGAGAGAGAAGAGAGGTTGGGGTAAAAAAAAAACAGGAAACTCAGAGGCTGGGCATGTGGGAGACCAAAAAAAAAAGGGGGGGGCGAGGGGGCTGCTTACACACAAGGTATATATTTTTACACACACTTGTACACACACCTAGATATAGTACATGTAAAAATATATGCTATTCACACACCCGCCTCCTGCCAGGTGCCCCGAGAGCCAGCGGTGGCGCTGGTGGGCATGGGTGAGCAGATGGGCATTTGTTAAATATACACTCTAAGGTCTATGTGCATATGTACACATACGTACAGACAGCCACCCGCCCGGGTGCTGTACACAGGCTCGGCCAGGGACAGACAAATGGGGTCCCTCTCTCAAGTGTCCCCTGCGAGTCACTCTGAGTCACGTTTTGCTGAAGGAGGGGCTGGAGAGAAGAAAAAGGCGGGACTCTGGAGTGTGACACTGTGGCTTCTAGCCCATCCCCCCAGCCCAAGACTTAAACCCTCCTCGTCTCAGGGAGGCGTGTGGCCCGCCCCACCCGGCCTAGGGCTGGGGTGTCACGGGGCGCGGCCGCTTCTGCTGAGAGGAACCTACACCTGTGTGTGTGCACGTGTGTGACAGTGTGTGAGCACTTGGCGGGGGAGGGAACGCACGTCAATCTCTCTGTCCTCTGGGCTCTCAACCCCCGAGAGGGCTGGGAACCAGGAAGCCGCCAGCCGGATGGTGACCCCTGTGTGAGCTCTGCAGGGAGAAGAGAAACGGAAGAATGAAAACTCTGAGGCCAGAGCGGGGCTGCCGGGAAAAGGAGGGAGGACATGGCAGGTGCCCAAGGCTCCCCTGGGCCGTCGTCCGTGTAAACAAGCGGAGTTCTCGTTAGACAGAACGCGTAAAAAGACTGCCGTCTGGAGGCTGGGCCGGGGAGTTGCTGAAGTCCGTCTATCTAGTCCACCTCGGCCAGCAAGAGGAAAAAAACCATTTTATAGTTTTGTTTTTGTTGACTTTTTTTGTGTGAAGTCTTCATAACCTAAAGCTGGGAGGGACCCAAAAAAGCCAAATTGTGAGCCCTTGTAATGCGTCAATTTGCAGGTTGGCTCAGGGTCTCTAGATAGATTAACCATACTAAAGGTTGAGAAAATTTTTGTTCCATTTGCATTTAGTTTGTGTGGTTTTTAAAAATGACTTAAAATTGTTTGCTTCCTGGTCTCAGAGCCGGGTCTGGGCCTCGGGGACATAAATCTCGATGCTGTCCGCGCTCTCTGTGGCCGAGTTCTGCCTCACGGAAGCTGCCCGCTTGGCCGCCAGGAGTCTCTTGCGGGCCTCCTGCCGCTGCTTGTCCCCGGCGTCAGAGGCCTTGTCACGGCTCACCGCCGGCTTGGATTTGGCTGGCTTCTTTGGGACCGGAGGGGGTGGTTTCTTTTCTTCCTTTAGTGAGACAGTGAGGAGGAAAGAAAAATAAAATAAAGGTGCCACCTTTGGTGTGGCACTACCACCCACTAGATGTTGGCAGCTGGAGTCCCCACCCCACCCTCCCCGCATCAGGCACAAGCACACACATTTGGAATCAGGAAGCCACAAGAAGCGATGATGGTGGGAATAGCACAAGGCATAGGAGCAAAAAGCAAGCTTAGGATCCTAGAATGTTCTAGTGGTAAGGGACAGACAGGTCACCTGCTCCCACCCCTGCGCTGAACCACTGGGAGCCTGAGACTCAGGCAGGAATGAACCCGAGTCACACAGCCGGAAATGGGGTTTGAATTCAGGCCTCCAACTCCCAGGTCACATGCTGTTCTAGGGGACTGGAACTTATAAGGCCCTCAGTCCAGGAACCCCAGGGGCCACCGGGGGCCACCGTGTCACAGAAGGAAGCCTGGGCCTCAGGGGGGAGGCTGGCCCCCGTATTCTCCTGGCAGTGTGGCCCCAGAAGGACCACTTTTCTGCCTCCAGAGTTCCAACAGCCATGTCTATGTTAGTGCTCAAGGCTGCGGGCACGTCTCCCAGGAGCCCCCTTTTCGGAACATGCAGGGCAGGACGGCATGCTTCAGGGGCAGCCTCGGCTGCAGCGCGAGAGGCATGCTGGACGAGTGCTGAGCGTGGACCCCGAGCACGGATGGATGTGAGCCCCCAGCTCAAAGACGACACACGGAGAAGGGAGCCAAGCAGCACTGACCGATGTGGGCAGCGTTATTGCCGACCAGGAATTTGTCCCTGGACTTCCCCTCCGCACTGCTCCATGCTCACCTTCCTCTTCTCGGGGGTCTCCACCAGCTGCCAGCTGTTGGCCTTGAGATGGTAGAGTTCATCGAACTTCATGCTGATGTCCTCGATGGACAGCTGCAGCAGGTCCCAGAACCCTGCCAGGTCCTGGGCTGTTGGGTGTGGGTTGGCATCAGGGTTCTGTGGGGCAGAGTGGTATCAGTGGGGCAAGCAAGGCAGAGGCTCGTCCTGCACCCCACCCAAAGTATGGTCCCCTGACCCTGCCAGCCAGGGTGGGGTCTCTTGAGGCGTAGTCTTGCTCCCCTGTGCCCAGGCATCTGTGTAAGTGAATGAAGCTAGTTCCTGGTCGCTGCCAGCCCTGATGGCGAAGTTCTCTGGGAGAAAGAGACAGGCCCTGCCCATACATGGGGGGATGAGGCCTTTGCCACCATGGTAGAGCTACCATGAGGAGGGCCCTCATGTCCCTAATGCACGCCAGGTTAACAGCTGTTTTATTTTACCGGGCGGAGACAGAAGTTCCTGGCCACGGTCCTACCGAGGTGCGGAGGAGCTGGGAGCCACCCCGGGTCGGCATGATTGCAGAATGGTTTCCTTCCCGTCATTCTGTTCTCTGACACGTTCCTCAGCGTGATGCCCGAGCCAACCCCGAACCCCTACAGGTCCTGGAGACAAACACTCTGCCACTGTCCTCCACCCCTAGGGTACAGCCCCCTCGAAGTCCTTGTTATTTGGAGAGAGGCTCCACATTCCTGGCAGGTAGGGGTGAGGGAGAGGGAAACCCACCAAGCCTAGTGGTAGTATTTTTAAATTTCTTACCTTGACTCTTCTTAGACATAGAACATGTCTGATAGAAATAAACCAGTGCTAACTGAACTTGAACTTTCACTGGCTATTTTTACATCACTTTTCTATTTCAAAAGGTATTAGTGATCTGAAAGGACCGTTCCTGGCCCCTTCTCTATGTTACAGGAGGTCCCATAGGCTTAGAGGGGCTCATCCAGCTGGGGGGTCTGGCAGGCCACCAAGGGCTGGGAGGGAGAAGCATCACACTCACCAAGTTTTGCTCACAGAGGCCCCGGAACTGCTGGAACTTCTGGGACATCAGTAGCTGGGCACTGCCCACAGCACTGAGGACTTTTCCTAAGACTGAGACAGAGAAGGTGGAATAAGACTGAGCAGAGACAGGGTTTGTGGGGGGTGGAGGCAGCGTCATTTGGTGATGGCCGTTGGTCTTTGTTTTATACATTAATCCATTCTCGTTGTGAAAACTGCAAACAAGACCTACGTGCACTCCATCCCCTAGTTCCTAAGGATAATTTATGGCACTAAATCTGAAGTCAATTTAAATGAAAACATTTTTCAGAAAAATGTAAATGACTATCAAAGACTCAGGAAGAAAAAGAAACTCTGATTAGACCAATAACTCTTTTTAAAAACTGAAGCAGAAGTTAAACTTCCTGGAAAAAGGAAGGAGGCCTATGTAGTTTTACAAAACCATCAGGAACAGATTATCCCTGTCTTATATTCAAACTCGTCTAAAGAGTGTAAATGCAGACAGAAAACGACACAACTCATTTCAGGGGCCCTGACAGCAGAGAAGGCATGCCAAGGACTAACCCGCTTTCATTGTGAACATAAATGTGGAAGTCTTAAACAAGATAGGAGCAAACAGAATCCAACAGAAGAGTTAACCGTGAACTATGTAGCCAGGAACACGGGTTGATTTTTCAGTGGGACTTTAAAGAAATACTGCCTCCCATGCCCCTCAGAAGCCCCTGGAAAGCAGAGGAGTCAAGGACTGGAAAGGCAGATCATTTCTGACAGGCCCCGGAGCACAGTGGTGGCCACACGTGTGGGGGGCGTGTTTTGATGTTGAAGGTCTCAGATAGAGGTGGCAGTTCTGAGTTCTCCAAAGTAACACACCTGAGGGGAGAGGACAGTCGTCTCCTATTTCATATGAAAAGGGGGTGTGGACCGCAGCGGGCTTTACTGAGGCTGGGTCAGCACCAAGGACTCCGGGAGAGGTGGGGAGGGGCTCTGCAAGGTCAACCGCCCTCTAGTTGCCTGGGGAGACGACAAGGAAGAAGGGACACAGTCTCGGCCCCTCCCACAACGATCTACTGACAAGAGCTCATTAAGAAATTAGTAATTAAAAAGGAGCCAAGATGGGAAGTAAATGGAAGTATTACAGGAATAGCAAATGGCAAGTGAACGTTCACCAGAAAACAGCTGCCAGGGAACAGATGAAAAGTGTGACATTTAGCTGTGAGTATGTAGAAACAGTAGTTCAAAGCAGAGATGGAGGTGCTCCAAACAGATGCAAGACAATGGCAGGAGATAAAACGTGAGCTCTGGAACCGGTGCAAGGGAAAACCAGGCCACCCCAGAAACGAGGGTCAGGCTGGAAGCAGCACAAGAATAAACCCTACTGAAAACTGGGAAGGCCAAGGTAAACAGAAGGGTGAAACACTTAAACTGCTTGACTAACAAAAGGTCTTTCCAATGACTACAGTGAGCACCCCGCCCCGACCCGCAGGCAGTGGGCTGTGCCCGACTGGGGCTGAAGCAGAGGGAATAACAGGACAACCCTCTCCTGGGAATTCCCAACCAAAAGACTGTACTTGGGTGCCTTATTTTTAAAGAAATAAAAGAAGCTAAATTAAAGAGAAAATATCAAAAAGAAAGTGACTGAGAGCCATGAAGAGAGAGGGAGACTCTATCAGCATTCTAAAAGGAGAAGAGAGACTGGAAGAAAACTATTCAAAGAGACACGATTTAGAATTTGCCCGAAATGGCTGACACCAGTCCTCAGAGTCAGGAAGTGAAGTGAATCCCAAGCAAACCCACACGTATTTACAGTAAAATCAACGACAAGAGAAATTCTTAAAAAGCAGCCAAAGGGAAAGGAAAGGTTATGGATGAAAACTGAATATGGTACCAAGAGAAATGTATTAGCTTAGAATTCTACCCCCAGAGAAACCACTGCTCAGGAACGAGCGTGGCTCAGTGTGCTGAGCGCTGGCCCGAGAACCGAAAGTCAATTCCCAGTCAGGGCGCACGCCTGGGCTGCAGCCAGGTCCCTGGTTGGGGGTGTGCGAGAGAAAACTGATCTATGTCTCCCTCTCTTTCTCCCTCCTCACTCTCTACAAAATAAATAAAATCTTCAAACCAAAGCACTCACATGTACACAAAGGTTTAAAAAAAAAAAAGAAAGAATGAGCATGAAGGCTCCGGGTCAAGACGGCAGGGTAGGTAAACACTATACTTGCCTCCTCCCACGACTACTTCAAAGTTACAACGAAACTACAGAACCACCATCATTTAGAGCTGCCTGAAGTCACGTCGAGTCTGGTGGGAGAGGCAGAGATGCAGAGTGAGCCCCACGCCCACGCGTGGGGGTTAAAAACCAGGAGGGCCGGCTTGGCTGCAGAGCGGCTAGAGGAGTGAGGGCCCCCACACCAGGTCAGGGTGACTGCTGGGTGGAAAAACCAGTGGCAACTGTGGCTGAGCGACACAGAGGACTTCCAGAGCCCCAGGCAATTCCTCTTAAAGGACGTACTGACCAACTCACTTGCTCTCAGCTCCAGCACTGGGGCAGCAACTCGAAAGGCACGAAGGACAAAGGGAGGAATGGAGTCGTCTGGCTTCAGGGTGAGGCTGGAAGGGCAGCTTTCCCCCAGACAGAAGTGCTGGCAGAAGCCACTGTCCCTTTGCTGAGCCCTCCCCCTGCAGGTGCAGGCGGGTACCATATCCGAGTGTCCATCGACCTTACCAGTACTGTTCATGCTGCCCTGCTGATTCCGAGACCTGCCTCCCTCAACTTGTGGACTCCCCCAAGCTGCTTCCAGTGGCTTTTCCATACAAACAGCCTGTCCTGACTCATGCTTTGGACTTTTCTAAAATCTCCTGAAGGTTCCCAAACTGCAAACGAGCAGCATCTGGCCTCAGAATGCTCCATGCCTCTTAAGTGCCCACAGGCCTGGCATTGGTGGCAACTGGTCTTGGTTCACGGCTTAGTCTCTCTCAGGCAGCTCCCAGCACAAATGGCAACCATCTGTGATCACTTAGTAGCTCACACCAGGTGGCCCTGGGGAGTGCGCAGGCGGCAGCTGACCTTAGCCTACACCTCCCAAGAGGCCCCAGAGCCAACATACCTGGCGGCCAGCTTCGGACCACACCAGAGCACCACCCACCTCCACAACGGACAGACTCAAAGGACGGACTCAGCAGGTGCAAGAGCCCTGCCTAAAGTGAATCCTGCTCAGGAGGTCAGCCTCTGTGACCCGTCCTTACAACAAATCCACCTCAGGGTCAATCCCTCCCACTGGTGTACCAACAGCAATCAAGTCTCAGCTACAATAGGAGGACACACACGACTCAAACAAGGGACATACTCGGAGCCCCTGGCTCAGGTGACCAGGGAGACTGTGCCGGGGCCCCACAGGGTTATCTATTACATAAGACCATTCTACCAGGACACATGGCGGCTCTACCCATCCACAGAAGCAAAACAGGGAGGCAGCAGAATGCAGAGACAAGCATGGCCCAAATGCAAGAAAAGGAGAAATCTCCAAAAAAAAAAGAACTCAGTGAAATGGAGGCAAGCAAACTACCAGATACAGAGTTCAAAACAATTGTTATAAGGATGCTCAAGGAACTTAGTGAGAACTTCAAAACCATTAAAAAAAAAGGACAAAGAAGCCATTAAAAAAAGGTCAGAAATGAAGGTCCACTAACTGAAATGAATACATGACAGAGGAGTCAACAGTGGAGCAGATGAGGCAGAGGATCAAATCAGTGACTTGGAAGATAAGGAAGCAGAAAACACCCAACAAAACAGCAAAAAGAAGAAAGAATCCAGAAGGACGAGGATAATGTGAGGAGCCTCTGGGACATCGAGCGTGACGACATTCCCATCACAGGGACACTAATACTAGAAGGAGAAGCAAGACAGCAAGCAACTGAAAACCTATTTGAAATAGTAATGACAGAAAACTTCCCTAACCTGGCAAAGGAAATAGAAATAGGCAAAGGAAAAAGCCCAGGAAGCACTGAGAGTCCCAAAAAAGGTGAACTCAAAGAGGCCCACATCAAGATACATCATCATTAAAATGCCAAGTTATATACAAAGAGAGGATTTTAAAATCAGCAAGAAAAAAGCAGTTAGTTACTGACAAGGGAGGTCCCATAAAACTGTCAGCTGATTTCTCAACAGAATCTTTCTTTGCAGGCCAGAAGAGACTGGCACAAAATACTCAAAGTGGTGAAAAGCAAGGACCTGCATCCAAGATTACTCTACCTAGCAAAGCTATCATTTAGCATCTAAGGGGAGATAAAGAGCTTCCCAGACAAGAAAAAACTAAATGAGTTCACTACCTAACAGTATTATAAGAAATGTTAAAAGGACTTAAGAAGGAAAAAAACTACCAATAATAAATTAGAAGGCCATAACTACATATTGACAACTACTTTAAGTGCAAAGGGATTAAATGCTCCAATTAAAAGACATAAGGTGGCTGAATGGATAACAAAACAAGACCCTTACACATGCTGTTTACAAGAGACTCAGAAAGATACAAACAGACAAAGTAAAGGTATAGAAAAAGATTTTTCATGGAAATGGAAAAAAAAGTTGGGGTACAACACTTATACCAGACAAAACAGACTTAAAAAAAAGGCTATATAACAAGAGACAAAAAAGTACCCAGCAATTCCACTTCTGGGAATTTATTCTAAGAAATCCAATGCGCTAATTCAGAAAGACATAAGCACCCCTATGTTCACTGCAGCATGATTTAACACAGCCAAGATATGGAAGCAGCCCAAGTGTCGCTCAATATGTGAATGGATAAAGAAGTTGTGTGTATATACACAGTGGGCTATGACTCAGCCATAAAAAGTTATATAAATGTCTAATCACTATGCTGTACACCTGAAACTAATATAACATTGTATGTCAAGTGTAATTAAAAAATAAAAATTATTAAAAAAATAAAGAATGAGTGCAAATGGAGAAAGGACAGTCTCTTCAACAAATGGTGCTGGGGAAACTATATTTCCACATGCAAAAGAATGAAGTTAGACCCTTACCCTATGACACAGAAAGTAATTTATTCAGAATGGATCAAATACCTAAATGTAAGAGCTAAAACTGTAAAACTTGTAGATTAAAAAAAAGGAGCAAATCTTCGTAACTTTGGATTTGGCAGTAGTTTCTATTTTCTTTTTTTTAAAGATTTATTTATTTTTAGAGGGAAAGGGTGGGAGAAAGAGAGGGACGGAAGCATCAGTGTGTGGCTGCCTCTCGTGCGTGCCCTACTGGGGACCTGACCCACAACCCAGGCGTGTGCCCTGACTGGGAATCGAACCAGCGACCCTTTGGTTCACAGGCCAATGCTCAATCCACTGGGCCACACCAGCCATTACACAACCAGTAATATGGGTATTATAAAAATAACACCATCCCGCCCCAGAAAACAAAGTTCTGTACTGACAAAGGTGTGTGCAAACAGGAATATAAAATGGTGCAGCTGCTGTGGAAAACAGTTTGGTTGTTCCTCAAAAAGTTAAACAAGGAATTACCATATAACCCAGCAATTCCACTGCTAGGTACAGAGAGACTTAAACAGATACTTACATGACAAAATTCATAGCAGCATTTTTCATAATAGTACAATGTGGTAAGAACCCTAGTGCCCATCAATAGATGAATGGATACACAAAATGTGGTATATACATACAATGGAAGTTCTTTAAAAAAAAATAAAAAGATTTATTTTATTCTCATTTAAGAGAGAGGGGGGAAAAGAGAGAGAGAGAGGGAGAGAAACACCAAGCGGATGCCTCCTGCACATGCTTCAACCCGGGACTGGGCCTGCAACCTGGGCATCGAGCCCGCAACTCAGGCACGTGCCTCGACTGGGACAGACACTGGCGACCTTTTGGTTATGGACCACGCTCCAACCAATGCAGCCACGCTGGCCGGGGCTAAAGTTCTGATACACGCCACGGTATGGATGAACCCTGAAAGCATGATGCTAAGTGAAAGAAGCTAGACACAAAAGGCCAACTACCGTGTCTACAAAAAGTGGCAGATTGTAAGGAGCAACTGACAGATCTACCATAATAGTGGAAGGCCTTACACATCTCTCTGAGTCGCTAACAGGTAACGCATTCCAAAACCAAAACAGTAAGGACAGAGGATATTTGCTTCACTTAACAAAATGATCTAAAAGACATAACATGGAATCATATATCCACCAGCTGTAAAATATACTTTCTTTCCACACGTGTATAAAATGCAACACGTTCAAAATTCAACTCCTGACTTTTCTCCTGATATCTATCTACACTAGCCTTCCCAACCTTGGTGGCAATTCCATCCTTTTCGTCACTTAGACGTCAAACCATTTTTGACTCCTTTCACTCTTTTTTAAAAAATTAAATGTACTGGGGGCGATACTGGTAAATACCATGAAAGTTTCACATGTACAATTCTGTAACACATCATCTGTACACTGTGCTGCGTGCTAACCACACCCAAAGTCCACTCTCCTTCTGTCACCATGTATTGGTCCTTTCACTCCTTTTTTTCTCATTTGTAATTTTAAGGTCCTTTCACTCCTATTCCTTATCCAGTCCATTAGGAAATCCTGCCCTGTTTTCCAAATATATCCAGAGTCTGATGCCTCCCTTAGACACTCCACGGCTGCCACCATCTTCTCTGACCCAGATTATGGTTACATCCTCCTAACCCATCTCCCAACATCCACTTATGCCTCTCCCCGCTGCCCCTGCTCTCTTCTGAATAGAGAAAACAGATTAATCCTTTTTTAAAAAGTTGCACCACTCAAAACTCTTCTGGGAGAACAGTCAAGGCTTTGGGAACAGCTCTGAGGCACTCTGTGATCTGGGGTGCTCTGCTGCCTCTCTCCTGCTCACTGCTGCGGCCACACTGGCCATCTTCCTTAGGCCTGAACATGTCAAACACTTGCCGGCCACAGGAGTTCTCTATCCCTGCCGTTACCTCTCATCTCCAGAGTCCTAAAACCTCTCTCTCCCCTCAGATTTCTGCTCCAAGGTCACCTCATCAGGGAAGCCATTCCTGACTTCCCTATGTGGGACAGCAACACTGCCCCGCCCACGTAAGCTCCATGAGGGCAGTACTTAGTTTTGTTCACTGATAAGCCTCAGAAGCTAGAACAGTGCCTGGCACACGGTAGGTACTCAGTACCTGTTCAATGAATGAGGGTTAGGACGAGGGGAGGGATGCTACATTCTCCGTACTATTCCACAATGTTCTTAAGCTCCTAAAGTTAGACAAGATATACATGCGACACAATACAGAGACACACAAAAACTGCCTTTTAAAACAAACAATATGATCATTTATGATGCAACTCCAAGAGAAATGAGTTATATAAGGTTGGTGGACACCAGATCCATGTACATGGATCAAACATCATTTCTATCTACCAGCAATAACAAATTGGAATGTATAAATATTAAAAATGATTCATTTTACTATCAAAACAAAATCTAGTTAAGTATCAAGGAATAAATCTAATAAAAATATGTAAGATCTTCATAGGCCAGGTTGATGAGTTTTTTTTAAATGCACCCTGACATGACAGCAGTCACAGCACAATCTAACAGAGTTGTTTCAGATGCAGTTAAAGACAACTAAGCGCTACCAGAACCATCTTATGGCCAAACGAACTCTTTGGCCAACTCAATAGATAAACTTTATTCACAGGTAAAAAGACTCAGTATTTTACAGGTATCAGTTCTTCCCAAGTTAATCTATAAATGTCCCAGCAAAATTTTGTCTGAGTAACTTGACACACTAATTCTAAAATTAGTCTCGGAAGAGTGAAGATACAAGTCAAATTTTCTTTTTTGGACAAAAAGAATAAGGAAGGAGGATTCGCATTACTAGATACCAAGTCATGTTTCAAAGCTACGGCAACTGAAGTTGCATTAACACAAAAAAGAACAAAAGAGCAGCTGAAGAATGGAGCCCGAAACACACCCCTGCACATGTGGAAACTTGGCAGAGGCTGTGACTGAGTAGTATTACTAATCAGTGAGGAAGGCGGAGACTACAAAAACTAGTGTGTGCAGCTGGCTTTCCATATGAAAAATATAAAATGAGATCCACGAATACAAACTTCAGACAGATTAAACACCTACATATCAAAAAACAAACCCCGCCAAAACTTTGAAACCGTGAAAAAATCTTTACCCCGCTGGAATACAGAGGGTGTTCTTAGGAATCAAAGGTGCATTCAATACAGCAAGAAGATAAAAGAATTACAAACACGTGCACCTAGTAACAGGACATCCAAATCTATGAAGCAAGAATGGACAGACTGAAGGGAGAAACAGGCCTACAGTAATAGAGATTTCAATGTCCCACTCACAACAATGGCTAGAACAACTAGATGGAAGGTAAGTGAGGTAACAGAGGACTTTGAGCAACACAACAGAGCAACCAGATCTAATTAACATACACAGAAAACTCTACCCCAACAATAGAACACACATCCTTCTCAAGTGCACATGGGACATTTTCCAGGACAGACCATATGGTAGGCCACAAATTAAGTCTCAACAGATTTTTAAAAAGATAACAAAGTACCTTCTCTGACTACAATGGGATGAAGTTACAAATCAGTAACAAAAGGAAAACTGGAAAATTCACAAAATTGTGGAAATTAAGCGACGCTTTTAAACAACCAATACTGAACCTATGGGACACAGCAAAAGTGTTGCTAAGGGGTCAACTTACAGCTATAAATGCTTTCATTAAAAAACAAGAAAGATCTCAAATCAACAACCTACCCTTACAACTCAAGCACTATAGAAAGGATAAATCTAAAGCAAAAGAAGGACTAATAAATAATAAAAATTAGAGCAGAGACAATGAAATAGAAAAAGGAAAAAGTCAATACAACCAAAAGCTGTTTCTTCAAAAAGATCAACAAAATTGACAAACCTTCAGGAGCCAGACTAAGAAAAACAGGTCAGATCCAAATGACTAAAATCAGAAATGGAAGTCAGGATATTACTACTGATTCTACAGAAATATATGCCAACACATTGGATAACTTTAGATGAAATGGAACAATTCCTAGAAACATAAAACCTACCAAAACGAGATCACAAAGAAACAGGACATCTGAATAGGTGTGTAACTAGTAAGGAGTTTGAATCAGTAATCAAGAATCTCCCAGCAAAGAAAAGCCCCGGACCTGATGGCTCCAATGGTGAATTCTACCAAACATTTAAAGCGCTAATAACAATCCTGCTCAAACTTGGGACCTCAAGGGACCTCGAATAGCCAAAACAATCCTGAAAAAGAACAAAGTTGTAGAATTTGTACTTCCTAATTTGAAAGCTTACTACAAAACTAGAGTAATCAACACAGTGTGGTACTGGCACAGAGACAGACACACAGATCAATGGTATAAAGAGCCCAGAAAAAACCCTCACACATACAGCCAAATGACTGTGTCAAGACCCACCAATGGGGAAAGGACAGGTCTTTCCAACGAATGGTGTTGGGAAACCATGACATCCGCACGCAGAAGAATGAAGTTGGCCCCTTATCTAACACTATATACTAAATTTAACTCAAAATAGATCAAGAACCTAAGTATAAGGCCTAAAGCAATAAAAGTATTAGGAGAAAACAGAAGCTTCATGACATTGGATTTGGCAATGATTTCTTGGACGTGACAACAAAATCACAGGGAACAAAGAAAAAAATAGATAGGACACTTACAAAAATTTTAAAATCCTGTGCATCAAAAGACACTATCCATAGGGAAAAAGGCAACCCACAGAATGGGAGCAAATATTTGCAAAATCATATATCTGGTAGGGATTAATATTCAGAATATATAGAGAACTCCTAAAATTTTTAAATTATAGTTTACATTCATTATTATTTTGTATTAGTTTCAGGTGTATAGCAAAGAGGTTAGGCAATCATATATTAGTACTTTACAAAGTGATCCCTTCGACATTTCAGGTACCCACCTGGCACCATATATAGTTATAATATTACCGACTATATTTTCTACACTGTACTTTACATCCCCGTGACGGTTTTGTAACTACCAATTTGTACAGCTTAATCCCTTTACCTTCTTCACCCAGCTCCCCAACCCCCCTGCCATCAGTTTTTGTTTTCTGTATCTATGAATGTTTTAATATTTAGATTCCACAAATACGTGAAATCCATTGATTTGTCTTTCTCTGACTTATTTCACTTAGTTTAATACCCACTAGCTCCATCCATGCTGTCACAAATGCTAAGATTTCATTCTTGTTGATGGCCGAGTAATATTCCATCATAGATCCATATTATATCACAACATTTTTAAAAATAGATTTTATTTACTTATTTTTTAGAGAGAGGGGAAGGGAGGGGGAGAGAGAGGGACAAAAACATTGATGTGAGGGAAACATCGATGGGTTGCTTCCCGTGCACACCCCAATCCAGGACTGCAACCCAGGAATCTGCCCCGACAAGAAGCAAACCAGTGACCTTTTGCTTTGCAGGATGATGCCCAACCAACTGAGCCACACGGGTCAGGGCATGTACCACTAATTTTTTTTAAGATTTTTATTTATTTATTTATTTTTAGAGAGAGGGGAAGGGAGGGAAAAGAGAGGGAGAGAAACACCAATGTGTGGTTGCCTCTCACTTGGCCCCCACTGGGGACCTAGCCCACAACCCAGGCATGTGCCTGACTGGGAACCGAACCAGCGACCCCTTGGCCAACAGTCCACGCTCAATCCACTGAGCCACACCAGGCAGGACCACAATTTTTTATCCACTCATTTATTGATGGTCACTTAGGTCGCTTCTATATCAATCTCTTTATCCTAGTTTTTAATATATGTTCATAACTTAAAAAATAAGTGGAAGCACAGAGATATAAGAAAAGGAAAATTGGACTTCATCAAAATTAAAAACTTTTGTGCATCAAGACATCCCATGCAGCCCTGGCTGGTGTGGCTCAGTAGATTGTGTGCCAGACTGCGAAGCAAAAGGTCGCTGATTCAATTCCCAGTCAGGGAACGTGCCTGGGTTGTGGGCCAGGTCCCCAGTGTGGGGCACATTAGAGGCAACCACACATTGATGTTTCTCTCCCTCTCTTTCTCCATCCCTTCCTCTCTCTCTAAAAATAAATAATTAAAATGTTTAAAAAGAAAAGAAAATCAGTTTCCAAAAAAAAAAAAAAAAAAGATATCCCATTCAGCAATATTTTTGCCGATCCTGCCATTAGAGTTTGGTCATGATGCATAAATAATATCTTCATCTTTGATGCTATTACCGTATATTACTAACATTACCATGCACATTACCATGACTTTTGCCGTTTTTATTATTTAATATAGTTAGCTTTTGGAAACTCTAAAATGAAGTTTTATATTAACTTAAATCACAAAATTACAAGTGGAACCACTAAGCTTACAACAAAAGCAGCAATCTCCTGTTTCTTCCCCTCTTGTTCCTGAGTCAGCTCCTCATTATTATCTACTTTGAAAAAAAGTAGATTTTATTTACTAATTTATTTTTAGAGAGGGGGAAGGGAGGGAGAAACAGAGGGGGAGAAACACTGATGTGAGAGAAAAACCTCACCCGGTTGCCTCTTGCATGAGCCCCATTTGGGGACTGAACCTGCAACCCGGGCACGTGCCTTGACCGAGAATTGAACTAGCGACCCTTTGTTTTGCTGGATGATGCCCACCCAACTGAGCCACACCAGTCAGGGCCAGTTCCTCACTTTTAAATATGAACGAACAAGCAAAGATTACTGGACATTCCAGGAAAGCCTCTAACCCAAAAGGAAAAAGAAACCTAAAGGAAACAGAGACAACACAGGGTCAAATTGACAATTAAAAAAATACATGTAAAGTCGTAAATATACATATATATGTAGAAGATACTCTATTCATAAAAAATGGACAGAATGTTATGAAAAATAAGAAAGAATGTTATTAAGAATAAGAAAGAGCTCTGATACGGATGGCCGTAGTGAACATCTGATGGACAGAGTTTGGAGATAAAGTCAGGAAAAACTCCCAAACTCAACAGATTTCTCTACTCATGCAGAGACCATCAACATTATTAGCCACCAGGGAAATGGAAATCGAAACCACAATGAGATGCTCCTTCACACCCACTTAGATGGGTATAATAAAAAAGACCAGTAACTGTGAGAGTTGGTTAGGATGTGGAAAAATCAGAATCCTCACACACTGCTGCTGGGAATGTTAAATGTGTACACGGTGGAAAACAGTCTGGCATGTTCCACAAATTAAATACGGAGTTTCCGAATGACCCAGCAATTCCACTCCTAGGTCTACATCCAAAAGAAAGGAACATATATCTACACAAAACTTGTACATGAATGTTCATAGCAGCATCATTCACAGTAGCCCCAAAATGGAAATACCCAAACGGTCATCAGCAGATGGCTGTACAAATAAAATGAAACATTATTTGGCAATAAGGAACGAAGTACTGCTACATGCTACAACATGGATGAACCCTGAAAACATTATGCAAAGCAAAAGAAGCCAGACACAATGACTATGTACTGTATAACTCCACTTATATAAACGTCCAGAACAGGCCAATCCCCAGAGGGAAGAGGGAAGGACTGCTTACAGTTATGGGGGTTCTTTCTGGAATAATGAACATGCTCTGAAATTAGACAGTAGTGACGTTGCACAACACTGTGAGTGTACTGCTACTGAACTATACGCTGTAAAAGAGCGGATTTTATGGCACGTTGAGTACCTCAATAAAGTTGTTGTAGTGTGGAAAATGATAAAGAAAGTCTTCCAGAAAGAAACCAGAAAAGAGAGATACAAAGAGAAAAAGACCCAAGACTGAGGATCAACCCAGCAGGTCCAACATCCGGGCGACAACAATCTCAGACAGAGAGAACAGAGTAACAAATGAAAGACAGGAAATCATTTTTAGAAATGAATGCGAGACTATTCTCAGAAACAGAAGACCAGAGTCTCCGCGCAGAGATGGCCTGTTCATTACCGGTCCAGTAAACGGACGAAGACCCATCATGGCACAACACTGAGAAATCTGACAAGAGAAGTAAAACGAAGATCCTAGTAGCTTCCAAAGATAAAAAAATACAAAGGACTGAGAATAGGAATGGCATCCAACTTTTCAGCTCAAGTAATGAAAGCTAACACCTTACAGCCTTTAAGATTCTGAGGGAATACTATTTTCAACTTTATTTATATATAAATTATATATGTACATATAAACACACTTTTATATAATTCATATCTATAACTTTCAACTCCACACCCAACAAACGGTGTGGGGTCCGAATTAAAGACACGGCAGTGGGAGGGATGCTCTAGTAAAAGGGGAGTCTAGAGCCAAGAAAGCAGAAGTCCGTGTGGTCCAGAAAGCAGGGTGTCCACCATGGGAAAGTAGCCAAGGGCCGTCCCAGGGGACGAAAAGGGAAGTCACTGGACAGCAGCTGGGCAGCAGACCCAGAAAGCAACCTGGCCAGGTCAGAGCAGAGGGCAGAAGAGAGCACCAGGAAAAACAGGAAATCATGTTTGCCTATCTGGAGGTTTGGTGGATCTAGCGGAGCACGTGAAAAAAGGACAAATAAGAGCTTATAAAATAAAGTGTACAAGGAAGATGAGGTAACCATTCTAGGAAAAACAAAATGTATAAGGAAAGAAAATGAAATCATAATATATTCTTAGGCTCTGCAGTGAACATGATTTACATGCTCACAGTAAACAGAAACGCTGGTTGTCACTGAACTCTAAACTGTGATGTAATACACAGAGGCGGGACCAGGAGGTGGAGGTGTACTCGTCTGTCAGAGCAGGCACGCAATGTGATGAGGACGAACGGCACAGATGAAACAAAAGAAGTAGGAAGGCAAATATAAACAGAATACACAGCTGACAAGGCTGACAGCAGAGAAGCTAAGAAGGCGTGGCAGTGGGCTGGGTGGTTTGTTAGGCACCTTTTAGTGCTCCCACTGATCCTTGCTTCCATTCCAACTTTTAAAAGACTACTATTACACAACGTTACTAGGTACATGCATCATCAGTTCCCTGCACACACACAGTGGGTGTGACCTCAAAGATGGGAACTGGCCTAGAGGACAGCGAAAACAGTGACTCTGAAACGCTCTCTGAATCATCAAACAGCTTCTTCATGGTCAATGCGATGCTGGCTCCTTCCCTCTGGACACTGGAGGCCCGTCCTTCCTGGGTGTTCTGTGGAGGGGCTCCCTGGGGACTGGAGCTTTGGCTTAACCAGGCCAGCACAGGGCGTGGCTCCTGGGACCGTGCCCTGGCGCTGTCCACTGCTGCCTGCCTCCAGACCACTGCTCACCTGTATATCGACCCCCTGTGAGTTTAGGCTCCCTACCTATTTCTAGGTTTCTTGAACTAACTCCTCAGAGGAATTTTTAGAAACAGGCATGGAATAGACAGAAACGTAAGTGGAAAAGTAGATGACTTCTGTCCCACCCATGCATAGTGCCTCACACCCTGCTGAGTCCCACATGGTGGGCACTCAATGCAGAGCTGCTGAAGGCATCGTACGGCACACCAGCACTTCGCTGGGTCCTCTACAAGCACTGCCACATTCAATCCCTACAGTATGCTCCACGTGACAGATAAGGAAATGGAGGCTCAGAGTAACCCTTTCAAGGTATTTCACTAGTAAGGGAAGAGCCAGGATTCAAACCCAGGTGTGGCTGACCCCACAGCCTACTCAACTAGCAGCTGTAGCCATAAACCCTTTCTGGAAAAAGGTTTGGCTAGGTAGATGGATGGATGGAAGAAAGAATGAAAATGAGAGATGAGCTCACAGTTGACCCAGGAAGAGAGCCTGAGAACCGACCAGAGGCTCTGAGGCTGCCTGGCCAGAAGGTGGAGAACGAGCTGTGCACCCCTTCTCCCCTCACCCCAGGGGGACATCCTTGGAGCACCCACCTTCTTCAGAGAGGTTGTTCTCTTTGGTCTCCTTGTCCATCTGGCAGCACCAGCCCTCCAGCCGCTCGGTCTCCGCCTGCAGTAGCTTCAAGAACCAGTAGCCATCTCGGCGGCAGGCCCCCGGCTGGGCTGGCTCTGCGGGCGAGCTGGAGGAGGTCTCGAGCCAGGGATCCGGTGGGGGCAGCGACGACGCCTCTAGGGCAGGGTCGCTGTTGTCTCCATAGGAGAGGTTGCGCTTGATCTGGGCAATCTTGGGGGCCTGCCGAGGGCCGGCGTCGATGCTGATGGAGTTGGGGTGTGGGGTACAGTCTGGGAGGCTCCTCTCAGATGACTTACAGCTTGAGTCATTGGCGTCCTGGGTGTCTGAGTCGGTGTCCCGTCGGGAGGACATGCTGTGAGAGGGGGCACTGCTTCTGTGGGTGGGGGGTGGTGTGGGGTGGGGACAGGAAGAGGTGAGTCACTAAGAGGGCCAAAGATCAGAGGCCACCCCAACCGGACACACGGGAGACAGAGAAACGGATGCATCATCTGCTCACCATGCGCCTGAAGCAGGTCCCACAGCCCCATCTCATTCTCTGCTCAGCCCTGGCTCTGCCCCACCCCGCCCACACCCACACGCATACACACATACAGACAAGGTCATAAGGTTGCCTGTTTACTGCAGTGGGGCCAGGAAGACCACCAACATCGGGGTAGCTCATGTCTCAGCCTGGCCTTGACCCCCTGCGGGCTGATTCATCTCACAGAGCAACTGCTCCTTTGCCCGCCCGCCTGCCTGCCCAGCCTCCCATGCCTGGGCCGCAGCCCACACCCCAACCCAGCTTGGTTATTAGAAATCCAGCAAGGAGCAGTGGGTTAGGGAGAGCAGGAGGAGAAGGCACAGAGGAGGAGAGAGCAGAGGAAGGAAGAGGAGAGGGGAGAAGCGGCCACCACCTCCGTACGACTTACCGCCAGTCGTCCTCTACCTGAACCCCGATGGACTGGAATTTGGTAGCGGGACTGGGCTCCTCTTTTGGCACTGGCTGAATGCAGTCAACCTTATTGAAGGACAATGACAGCAACGGCACGGAGACAAAGACAAAAATAAAAAACAAACACCACACTTGCTGCTGAAATTCACATTAGTGGGACGACGCAAACGGACGTGTGGACAGACAAACACGAGGCATGCGGACACTGCACGTGGGCCCGAGGCCAGACCAGGTTAAGCCGGGCACTGCTCATTCGCGCGGAGGCGGGCGGGCAGGTGGGCGGGAGGTGGGATGGGGTGGAGATGACTGGCTTTCCCTACTCTGAGGAGGGTGCCATCACATCGATCGCTTTGGGTCCGTTGTCCTCCGAGAGGTGGGAACCGTTCCTTCTAGTCCTCTCCTTTACACGCATCAGAGAAGAAAAAAAAAGGACGACGAAAGAGAAAGAAAACACACACACACAAAGCCACAGCCGTTATCTGGTGTAGTTGCAGACGGGGCGGTCTCGAGGTCAGTCCCCCAACCCTGCAGCTGAAGGACAGGCTGGAGGCGCCTGTACTAGAGGCAAAGCTGGACAGTGAGTAGCTCTGGATTTGAAAACTGCCACCGAGGCAAAGCTGACAAAGTCCCTGGACACTGTGGGGTGCCATCCCTGGGCCTTGGTCACACTTGGCTGAGATTACCTTCAGCACTGATGGGCCTGGGGAACAGTAGCAAGGATCAGGACCAGGGTCAAGTGCAAAGCTAGCACTTTCTCTATACTTGTGAAAAGGAAACTGGCAACTACGAGGCCTTTGGCCTGCCTTTTTTCTGGGAAAGGTGTGTGGCCATGGAGCAGCCAGGCCAGCCCTTCCACAGTGCTCACGAATGAGGGAGAACCTACGCTTGACCTAGGGCTTGAGGCACAAAGTGGTGGGACAAGGGTTGTCAGGTTCTCTTTGGAAAATGAGGCCTCTCCAGTCTCTTGGCTGTGCAGAAGCAGCAGGGGCCAGAGGGGCTTTCTGGGGCCGGGGGTGAGCACCAGGCTCCTCCTTGATATGGGGATGCAGCCACATTTCTCCCTTAGCAAGCTCAGGAAATATGGCATCACTGGACAAGAGCATGGAATGGAAGTGGAGGTGAACTTGGGGAAGGAGAAGCCCAGGATTGGCCCAAGACCTTGAGTTCTTATCCCCATGTAAACTTCTGGGCAAAATCAAGGATTGAGCCTAACTCTCCTTCAGATCTCCTGGAAAGATAAGAGCATCTGGTTTGGCCAGGAGAGAGTGGGGCTCTCTCCTGGCCAAAGACCCTGGGTGGTCAGAACCAAGAATCAGAGACTAGGCCACTTTCTGTGTTCCTAGGAATCCGTCCTGGAACATGGTACAGGGCAGGGTTTCTCTCACGAAGGAGCCCAGAAAATGGAAGTATCTCCTGGCCAACTCTGTCCTTATATATGTGGGGAAACTGAAGTCCAGAGCTGCCTCTTGGAGGAAAAAATTTTAGGCAAGTGCAAGAAATTGGCCAGTGAGCCCTGTATGTTCCATGTTCCTTCTGCATTCTAGTGCTTTGTTGTCTACTTAGCTGTGTCTGACAGCTCAGGAGTGGCTGGGAAATGCACATCCCTTCCGACCTAAGGCAATCTTAGATCCCCCGAGCCACACCACACACTGCCTGGATCTCCTTGATTGCTCCTTGGGGTTGGGGGGTGCTCCACCTCCCCCAAGACCTTGGCCTGCTGTAGCTGCCTTCATTCTTGGCCGAGTGTGCTCCACCTGGAGGTCTAGCTTGGGCAGGGAGGATCCTCTCATTCTGGATTTAGAACAACTTTTATAAACTGCAGGGCAGGGCCCAAATTTTCCCAGCTCTGCTAATAAAAAACCAGATTACTGATGCTGAGTGCATGCAGGAGGGGCAGTGAAGCAGTGGAGGGGGAGCTGGTGCACCTGCCCTGCTGTGTGTCATGGCCACGGGTGCTCAGTTGAGTTGGGCTTCCAGGAACGTCTGCTAGCTTTGGCTACTTGGTCCTGGGGAGCTATATCCCTGGATCCTTTTCCATGGAGGGAGACATCTGGAACAGTATCACACTTCTCAACTTGACGTGGGCCTGGTGCCTTGAGCCACCTACCTGTCCCCAAGGCCCGAGAGGGCTCTGGGCAAGTTCCCCTCGAACAACCCCCATGGCTCAAGGGCCCTGGGTCCTGGGCCCCTGGCCCATCCGCGTCTATGCTCCACGCTGCTCCCACCGCCAAGCGGGGCTGTGGCCTCCGCACCCGAGCTGACCTTGGATTAGAGAACTGTTAAGCCAGTCCCGCCTCCCACGTATCGGCTGGCAGGGCAAAAGGTGGAGTGGACAGACAGACAGTGGACAAACAGTGGACAAGAAATGGCTGGCTGAGTGTAACTACATTCATTGGGATGACCCATTGGAGGAGCAGGGACAGGTACCCACAGTTGCAGACTTCACAGCAGGTGTGGGCAAGTGTAAAGGAAGGTGTAGCTAGGAGTGGAATTTGGTTTGATTAGTTGGGACTGATCCCCCAAAATACAAAGATAAATCACTTTTGCCCAGGAAACCTAGTGGGCCTCTACCAGATGTAATTACACGCAGACAGGTGCACGGAGCGAGCTGAGGACACAGAGTGCGAAAGGGCCCCTACTTGTATTCCTATAGATGACAATTTCCTTTTGGGGATGGCCTCAGGGTGGGATTCGGAGCTGGTCAGTGTCCCCTGTTCACTCTTCAGAGCTGCATGCTTTGGAGGTGGTTCTGGGGCCTCGGAGGCTGGGGTGATTCTGCCTCGGGTCACACTGGGTGGTCGGGTACTGCTGTCCAGGCTGTCCGAGGAGTTGCTCAGGCCTGACTGGCTCGTCACCTCGCTTTTGTGGTCCTGGCTGTCCAGGTAGGTATCCTGGGCAGACTCAGTACTGCTCTGGACCGTGACTGAGATAAACGGCTTTGACGTGGTGCGTGGAGGGACCGGTGGCGGGGTCTTCTTATATGCCACTAGGCATGATGAACCTGCAGATGGGTGAGAGAAGAGCAGGGGAAAAGGTGAGGCCCCCAACTCTCTTGATCCCCTTTCAAGTCTGAGGCCCTACCTGACCCGGCCCTAGCTCTGGCCTCAGTCACTCCCTCAGCAGGGACTGCTGGAGCAGGAGAATGAGGGTCAGACACAGCAGTGACCAAGACAGACAGACATAGGCCCTGGCCACCCTCATGTCACGCCAAGGCCAAGTCTAGTGGGGGACGCTAACATGGACCAAAGACACCCTCCACCTCATAGTCACACACAAAGGCATTATGCAGCTGGGACACAGGCTGGAAGGTAAAGTTCACGGTGCCACGGGCTGTGACAGAGCCTGATCCAGGACAGGGGAGGCAGTGACTGCTACACAGTAATACTGAACTTGCTTTCCTCAGGGCTGAGACCTCCTGCTCCTCTCCCTCTACTCTACCTTCCTCCGCCCTTGTTCCCTCTACTTGGATGCCCCTTCCATGTCTGATCAAAGACCAACATATTCTTCGGGGTCCAGCCAACCCTCTCCCCATCCTGCCCTTCCAACCCCACTCCCTCTCGTTGTGTGAGAACCTTATATACCAGTCTGCCTCCCTCAATACTCCACCAGGCCTGGTCTGACTCCCCGTTCTCCACCAAGATTCAGGGAACCAGGACCTGCCATAGGTGGGAACTGAGGTTACCTCTGAACCCCATTCCAAGCCTGGCCTGGGGGTAGCTCACAGCAGGGGCATAGAACACAAAAGGCCCCATTTGGCTTCTTAATGCTGAAACTTTTTGCCAGAAATGGAAGATGCTGTTTGTTTTTTTAAGAAAGTAATTTTTTAAAGATTTATTTTATTCTCATTTAAGGACATGTTTCTTGATTTTTAGAGGGGGGCGGGGAGAGAAACATCGATGTGAGAGAGAAACATTGACTGGCTGCTTCCTATGCATGCCCCAACTAGGGATCGAACCTGTAACCCAGACAATGTGCCCTGACTGGGAATTGAACTGGCAACCATTTGGTGCACTGGACGATGCTCCAACCGAGCTAAACCATCCAGGGCTGGAAAGTGCTTCTCAAACAGCAGTAGCCACTTGCTGTAAGGGGCTGGGTCAGATCCAATGGCTTTTCTCAGCATCTTAACTCCAACTGCCTTTTTCCCAGTGAGGACTGAAACAAGCCTCTACCTGGGTCTGGGCCAAGAGTGGGAGCGGGAGCCAGATGGTGACTTTAAGCCCTGCCTTCAAAGGGCGACCAGTTATTGAGGTGGTAATGGCCCAATGGAAATCCACAAAAATCGGCCCAATGCCACAGGGGCTGTGGACAACTCACAGAATCTATCCATCTGGCCCTGGCCGGGCAGCTCAGTTGGTTAGAGCAGCATCACAATACAACAAGGCTATGGGTCTGATCGCTGGTCAGGGCACATACAGGAAACAAGCAACGAATGCATAAATAAGTGAAACGACAAATGGATGTCTCTCTCTCCCCCTGCTCCTCTCTCTCTAAATCTATAAGTAAAATTAATCCCCTCCCAAAGAAGAAGGATCTATCCATCTGTCACTGAGTTATCACTAAGCAAACCTGACAGAATGGCTAAAATAAAAACGGTGACACCACCAAATGCTAGTAACAATGTAGAGGAACGGAATCACGCATACGCCGCTGGTGGAAATGTAAAATTACATAATCACTCTGGAAAACAGTCTGGCAGTTTCTTTTAAAACTAAACATACAATTACCACGCAACCCAGCAATTTACTCTTGGGCATTTATTGCACAGAAATGGTAACATGTTCACAAAAACATGAATGTTCATGAAATGACCTAGATGTTCTTCGATGGTGAGTGGCGGACAGACTGTGGCACGTCCAGACTACGGAATGCTGCTCAACAGCAAAGAGAAGCGAACTACTGACAGAAGCAGCGACTTGGATGATCTCAAGGGAATTATGCCAAGTGGAAAAAGCCATCTCAGAAAGTCATGTACTGTATGATTCTATTTAAAAAACATTCTTGAAATCACCTAATTATAGAGACAGGGAACAAACTGGTGGTTGGTGGGGAGGCCTGGAGGGATGTGGGTGTGGTCAGAAGAAGGGGGGGGGAGGAACCCTTGCGTGTGCTAAGCGATGGAACTATGGTATCTTGACAGGAGCTACATGAACCTACACACGAGATGAAGCTGCAAAGCACTGAGTACACGCACACAGAGGGACTACGCAGGCTGTATCCCAGGGGATAAGGCTCAGCCAGGTCCAGGGCTGGCGTGGCTCCTACTGGTTTCTGGTGCAGAGGGAGCTAGGTCTCGGGGAAGGAGGGAGCCAACACTTTCCCACTCCCCAGTCGATGGTGGGGAGGATGGGATGGTTCTCCGACTAGCCAAGGGGCAGTTCCCCCAAGAGCAGTCCCCTGAAGCCAGTGGTCAGCAATGGCCAGCAGAGACAGGACTCACTGGAGATTTCAAGAACTGGTTTGGCCTAAATATCCCCAAGGAAGCAGGCCTTCCCTGGTATTTTCTGCCCTAGATCAGAAGTATGAAGCCCTAATCTGCTCAAAATGTTTACAGGAGGAATACCCTCCCGAAGGGAACAGCAGTGAGTATGAGCAGCCAGAACCGGGCTCCAGGTCTGGCTGAGGCAGTGTCTCTAACTGTAGGGGCGGCTGACACCGGCCTGGAGAGGTCTCCGTGTGGAAGAGGAAACCCCCCTGCCCCAGGAGGCAATGGGGTTGCCCACAGCCAGGGGTCTGGAACGAGGACTAACCTTCCAACCTCACTCTCGGGGTTGTCTAGGCCCAAACCCCGCTGATGCATCTCAAAGGCCCTGAGCCCTGGCGGAGGCAACCACTCTTTAGAGGGAAGGCACACTAGCAAGAGGCCAGGCCAGATGGCTAGATGTGATAAAGGGAAAGTGAACTTATCTTGGATTCTCTATGTCTCCCGGGGCCACAGGTCACAGCCAGATAAGCAGTGTGACTAGCAGAGAGGATTTCGGGGCCTATGGGCTCCCTTGGTGACAGGTATCCTCAGCTCTGAGCACCGTTTCCCCCAGGGCAGGGGAGTTGGGGCCTGACTGCAAAGGACACCCCTCATTTCCTGTGTGCGAAATGCTAGTGAACCAGACCATCACCTTCCCTGTCCCTTCCGACTTCGTTTCTGGTACCCAACACACTTCTCCCACCTCGAAGACTTTATCCGTGTGGTTCCTTCTGCCTGGAAAGCTTCTCTCATCTCCTAACTTTTCAAACGTCGCACCCTCAGAGAGGCCTCCCTTGATGGCCCTCTGCCCTCATATCATCCAGGATCTCCACCAGAGCACCTACTGCGTGTGTCTCACTCATCCAGGGACTCGACTCGATGCTAACAGGCCTGGGGCAGCTGGGGAACTGTCTGTCTTGGCACAGCAGGTCGTATCACAGGCCCAGGGCAATACCGCAAGCCAAGAAAGCTCTCAAATATTTGTGGAATGAGAAAAATGAACCTCATCATTACTATAAAACCACTCCCCCCAATGCCAAAAATCACGATTATTTAGCCATAGTGAAGGCTCCCAACTTTAGTACCCAAGGTTCTAGCCCCCTCCCAAATTTGGAGCCCTTTTAGCTTGGCCCTACACATCCATCTGTGCAGTTCCATCCCTGGCCCTCCCACTCCCCAGCATGCCCCCTGCAGCGTCAGAACCAAATGCACACTTTCCCAAACACACCTCACTCTTCATGCACCCAAGCCTTTGCACATGCACTTGTTCCTGCCAGAATCCCCTTTCACGTCCTCTCTGCTTCTCATCCTCCAGCCAGTCTCTTCACTCTCAGTTCTTTCTGGCCCAGGCGGTTTGCCCCTCTCCTTTCTCTGTGGATCAGCTGGAGCACTCCAGGCTGTGGCCATGATTCCAAAGACTTTGAAAGTATGTCCCATGTGTTGTCGGTGGCCCAGGGCCCAGCCCAGGGAGCACACAACTGTCATTTGCCAATTCAACTTTCGAGACCCAAGATGTTGGACCTGGCCAGCCCTGCACCCTCCAGGATGCGACTGTGGCCCTCCCTGCCCTAGGGAAATGTTCTAAGTGCCACAACTAACCGCATGGCACACGGGTCCAATTCTTTGTCCATTCACTCTAGAAGACTTTCAGACTGCCTGGGAAGCTTAGAGGTGAGCAGCCCTCCAGTGTGACTGTCTCCAGCTGGTCCTTGTGCATATTTTCAAAGATCTCAAGGGAAGCACCATGGAGCCACAGCAGCGTGTGCAGTGACCCCACCCCCAGGAGCCGTATGCTTCCTCAACCCCACGTTGACCATGCCAGTCCCTCATGCCAAGACTCAGAAGCCAGTTGTGCGATGCTTCCTCCATGCAACCTGCCCCGGCGCCAGACACAGCCCAGCCTCCCTGCCTCGTAGTGCACAAGTCCTTGCTTCTTGTAAGTAGAAGCTCCCTTGTCTCAGTTCTGCTTTCTGCCTCAAGATTCTTATCCAGAAAACTCCATTTATTAAGTCAGAATGAGTCTGTCTCTGCATTTTGCTTTTTAATGTCAAGGTGTGTAAGATACTTAAACAGAGCTTCAGAAGAGGCTGGGACGGAGGACTGAAGAAGAGGCCTAGAACAGGAATGCATGCAAGTGACCACAGACAGCGTGGGAGCCACGGCAGCAGGCCCCCGTCAAGGCCCCACATGAACGGGCCGAGGTGGACTCAGAGCCAGAGCCCCCTAAACTCTTTACTGCCTCTGCCAAGCTTGTCGGGGGAAGGGCTGAGGACCTTTAAGACCCCATTCCCTCTTTCACTGCATAACCTGTCACACCACACAGCTCCATCAAGCAACTCATCTGTATGTGCCACAAACAGAACTCAAGGCTCCCACCCAGCCAGCCTCAACTTCCTCCCTCCTTCCCTCTGCTTCTACCCCCAAAGCAGGGGAAACTGGGAAAAATTTCACGGTGCTAGGTCAGCTCTAAGAGGGTAATCTGAGGGACAGACTACCCTCTTAGAGCCACTTTCCCGCTGGCAGCTGATGTGGTCCCCACTTTCCTACTGTGTCAGTCTCTTGCTGTGCCTTAAGAGTTAGCTTAAAGTTATCAAACTTTAATTTCAAACTCCAGCAAGAACGACTGAGAGCAGTTCTGTCTCAACATTCTCTTGGGGATCCTCCAGCACTCCCCACAATAGGCACTCCCTAACTGCGTCTCTCATCCTTCCCCTCTCCCACTGGTCTAGAGTAATTTTTCCCTACACCAACCAACCAAGGCAGCTACTCCTGGCCCCCCAGCCTCCTGCCCTGCCATTCCTGCCATTCCTGCCCCTCCTCCGCCCCTCCCAGATGTCTGTGGAACCCAGCCATGTCACTGCTTTGTTTGAAATTTTTGACCACAACCCACTCAGTGGACTTGGAACAAACCCTTCAGGGGCATTCAGGGCCCCAAGAACCTGCACCTGCCTTAGGCCCTAAAGTCCATGGGAGCCAGTCAGAAAGGCCACACGCTGGGGAAGACAAAACCGCAAAGCTCAGGAAGCCCCGGCCCATCTCAGAGCCTCATCCGGGAGCCAGGACGCACTCCTATCAGTAGCGGCTCCAATGCTGACAGCGGGCCTTTACTGAGCACTGACAGGGCCCCGCACGCACAGTCAATTCTCGTTTTCCACAATTCTTTATGAATTCATCTACTTGCTAAAATTTCTGTGACCCCCAAATCCATACTTGCAGGGCTTTCCACAGTCACTCACAGACATGTGTGCAAAGCCTGCAAATTTGAGTCACCTGACGCACAGGTTCCCACGCGAGGTTGAACAAAGTGATGATTTTGTTCAGCTCTCATGCTGTAAGCACGTGTGTGGCAGGAATTCTTTTCACACGCATGAAGAAATGCAGCCCCGGGAATCATGTGTGTCTGAGCAAAGCTCCGTGTGAGGAAAAATTATTCCCGAGTGGGCCAGCATGACTCATGCCAGTGGAAATAGAATTCTCTAATGGGAATCTGGCTAAACATGCTTCTTAAAAATTTACTGCCTTGCTGAACCTCTCCCTCCCTGAGTCAAGGTTGTTATGTTAATGGATCCCTGAAATTTTTTCCTGCCCAACTGTTTACCTTACTGAGTAAACCTCCCGCCTATCTATCCCCTTCCCATATATCTTTATGACCTAGCTGAAGACCCCCGTTCTGCGCATAGTTCATGAATAACCAATCCAATGCAAATGTATCCTAAAACTTCTAATAAAAAGCCTGGCTGAGCTACGCCTGAGGCCTTTCCAGACACTGAGGGAAAGACCCGTGGCACCGAACTCCTTTTCCAAGCGTGTCTCTGTGTGAGATTCATTCACGCGTTCAGCTGTGGTCCCCCACGGATTCTGCAGGACGAAATCCCAGCACACGTGTCCTTTTCCTGGTCTCTCTAGTGCTGTGTTTTTCACATTTTTGTGCTTTTTGTTGGTGATGTCTCTGTTTCAAAAGACCCCAAAGTGTAGTGCCAAAGTGCTACCTAGTGTCCCTAAGTGGAAGGCGGCTGTGATGTGCCTCACAAAGAAAATATGTGTTAGATATGCTCTGTTCAGGCGTGAGTGATAGTACTATTGGCTGAGTTCAATGTTAATAAATCAACATGTTAAATAAGGTATCTTTAAACAGAAACATAAAACAAAGTTATGTGTTGATTACTTGGTAAAAATGTGAACAGAGGCTTGTAGGGACTGCTCATTCCCCTTAGGAGCAATGGTTTGGCATTTGCTAACTCAGTGTTTGTAAGACCTCACGAACATGACGACTGTGACAAATGAGAATCCACTGTGCTTTAGAACCCTCCAAATGGGTGTGCGGGAGGCAGGTCTGTCGTCGCCCCACTTTACATAAGAGGCTTGGAGAGGTGAGCGACTCGTGCTAGCTCACCTCGCAGGCTGGGGCTAGGGTTTGAACTCAGGCTGCCTGAGGGCTGACCACACTACCTTAAGACACATCCAGTCCATTTACTCAGTGAGGGTCATGGGGTGGCAGCAGCCTTGGGTTCATTAACCGTTTCACTCAGAAAACGGGGTGAGATACCCAGTGTGCCGTGAGTAGGAGCCAAGGAGATGACAGGCATGATGGTGCTTTGTAATCATGGGGTGGGTCCCTGTAACCCATGTTACCATGGTTTCTAGGTGAGGGAGAGAGTGATCACCCCTGGGAAACAGCCTGGGGCACTTTTGTAGAAGACATTAAGGTTTACTGGGTCTGCAAGGATGGACCAGAGACACTGAGTGGCAATGAAAGGCAGGGCTTTCAGGTGAGGGGATCCTCTGTGAGCAAAGGAGCCGGGCAGGGCAGCCCAAGATATGGAAAGCCAGATTTGGGTAGGGCACAGCTTGGCAAAGTGGAATTTAGATAATTTATCTGGTGGAGGGAAGACAGGGACAGAGGCAAGGAGGCCTCAGAGAGGGCTGCCTCCTCTCAGACAGGGTTCTTGGCTTCCTGGAGCCACCTGGGCAATGGAAGCAGAGACATCCTTCTGCACACAGAATCCCTAATGAAGTCCTCCCAAACCAGCCTGCAACCAGAGACTTTTATAGCACGCAGACCTGACAGCAGCTGGAGGTGTATCACCTCCTACCCCAACAGCCCAGTGTACCAGGTGCTGTGTGTGAAGTGCCAAGGCCATCTCAAGCTAAGCATGTCCAGCATGAGTCTGAATCTTCTCCCCCACGCTGGCCCTGCTCTCCAAGAGGGAACCCCATGCACTCAATGACGTACCCCAGAAGCCTGGGACTTCCCATCTCGCTCTTCCTACCCCTCCCCCACAAAAACACATCTCACAGAGACCTGCTTCTCTCATCCCCACCAGCCAGGTCTAGGCTTCCACTTTCTACCCTCTGGCCTCCTCGTTTTGTCTGTGGCTCAACCCACCCACAATCACTCTCCAAACAGCAGTCTGAGGAATTTTTTAAAATACAAATTGGATTACTTCCCTCCCTTTCTAAAGCTATTCAAAGGCTCCCCACTCCATGAAGAGGACAGTCCACACTGTCCACCTTGGCCGCCTGCTCTAGCCCCAGTCCCTGCACGTTCCCTCGCTCATTCCATTCCAGCCTCATCAGCCTCTTGCTGTTCCACGAATACTCCAAACATGCACCTCCTTCAGGGCCTCTGTACCTGCTGTTCCCTGTTTGAAATGATACTCACCCCATATTTGCATGCTCATTCCTCACCCTGATTTTAGGTCTCAGTTCAAGTGTCATGTTTTCAATGAGGGGCCCCCTGACCAACCTCCCTCCCCCGCAAGCTGTTATTCTTTCTCTGAGAACTCTGTTTTATTCAAGCACTGATCAACTCTTTGGTTCACTTATCTTTTGTCTCTCCCACTACCAGAAAGGAGTCCTGAGCATCTTAATATAGGTCCCCACCCTCAGGGACCTTAACTACCTCATAAAGTAGAGTGCCTTCCTAGCACCAGGCCCAATACGAGGCTGGGCTCGGTGTTTACTGAGCAAATGAACAAATCCCTGATTGACAGCTGGGTAAAATGAGACTCAGGGAAACAGAATGATTTACTCCTGACTCAAAGTTGACATCTAATGCCCTGAGCCACAGCTTTGAACTCACTTTGAGGTCAGCCTCCCACGAACACACAGACACACGCACAGTCTGGTGGAGGCAGAGCCTTGAGCAGCTCTGCTTGAAGTTGGGTGTTGAGACTGTGACAGTGAGAGCTCAGCAAACCCTCAGCACTGAGCATAGGAAACTGTCTGAAACACAACCAGTTCTGAAAGGTGGCAGAGAAAGCAAGCAGTGCTTCCAGCAACGTTTTCTAGGCAAGGCGTATCATACGTTTAGATTTAAAAGCATCATTACTGAGTGAGTCCTGGGCCAGGTGCTACTTTACTCCAGACACAGGCCTCGGAGGGGAGATAATGATCACTGATGTTTTACAGATGAGAGGCTTTGTACTTTCAAGAGTGGCAATGTACAAAAGCTCTGCTCTGTGAGGCCACGGTTGCAGGTTCTAAACTCGACACTGGCCACCGCGGACTGTATACCTGACTACCTGACACAGGGCCTGATCCTTCCTCAGCCCTAGCTTTCCCAGCTGTGAACTAACTGGGTTGGCCCTGAATGGAGGTCACAGTTCAAATGTCTATGGGAATATGGGCATCTAACCCCTCCGTCCCAAAGCTGACAGGTGGGGATGTGGGTCCAGCATTCTTGGAGCTGCCAAATGTGTGCAAAACCCCAGAAATTTGGACCTTTGAAAAAATAATAAAACCTCTGAATTTAAAAGTAGAGTTAAAGGTTTTGAAAACGTTGTGCAGATACATGGTCACCAGCCACCGTGGCCTGTGGCATGTAATCTGTGACCACTGGAGCAGCTGCCCATGACCTCTCTGCCCCTTCTGAAATTTCGGTCCCTCACCCCTGCCCCCAGGAAGCCTGTCCATAGGATCCCCTGCTTTGGGAAGGCAGGAGACCCCTGGGAACCTTGAAATTGAGGCAGCCAGAAGGCCCTTCTGGTGGTGTCTAAGTCCACTTGAGTGAACGCAGAGAAAGCCCCTTCTGGTTGGCAGGCCACGTGTGGTTTCAGGCTCTTGGCACCAGGACACAGGTGGTAGAAGAGCCCCATCCGGAACACAGATGTAGATGCCCCTTCATGGGCCTGGAGCAGCTGCTGGAAAAGGACCTGCCTGGTTGCCAGGGCAACATTCTCTGTCCCTCCAGGGACAGCTGCTCCTTAGGACAGCGGTCCCCAACCTTTTTGGCACCAGGGACCAGTGTCATGGAAGACAATTTTTCCACTGACGGGGACGGGGGCGGGGGGAGCTCAGGCGTAATGCGAGTAACGGGGCTGGCTCGCCCACAGCTCACCTGCCGTGTGGCCCAGTTCCTAACGGGCCCAAGGGTTAAGCATTGTTCACACCCCAGTTGGAGTCAAGGGTGTGAGGGGTTTTTGTCCAAACGCGTTCAAGCCAGAGGGGCGGGAGGAAGGGGTTAAGCTGTACCCTCCAGATGGGCACCACGGCTCAGGTCAGGTGATTCTCAGAGGATGGGGAGCTGCTCACCCAGAGACTTCACAAGCTGCAGAGCATCGCCCCTGACTGAGGACTGGCCCTGAACTGACCGTGCATTAAGTGCTTTAATTATATCAGCTCACCAACTCTTCACCAGGCTTATCACTTCCGTTTCAAAGAGGAGAAAAGTGAGACTCTGAGAGAAGTGACTAGCCTAAGGTCACAAGCCAGGATTTGAGCTTGGCCTTTCTGATTGAGAGCCAGCCCATCACCACACTGCCCAGGGCTAGATTTGGGTGCCGCCTGGCAGGGCCTGGTCGAGATCTTGGCCAGGCCAGTTCTCTAGTCAGGGCTACATGGGCCCTAGGTTTGACGATTTCCTGACCGAGTTAGATGATGGCAGCCTCTGTCTCTGCTGGCCGTGGGGGCAGAGGCCTGGTGCTCCTGGACCGGAACCGAGCACATGGAAGAGAAAGGTGCCCTGCCCTACCTGTGACCTCTGCTACTACTGCCCTTCCTCAGTCCCTTCTTCAGATGTGTGATTCCAGACACTCCCACCAGAAATACCAAAACCCCTGATATGGGTTTCCCAGTCACCTAGGACTTCCCCAGCTTGGCTAAGTCTCACTGCAACCTCTAAGTAAGGCTCAGAGAGGTGAGGCCACTTGTTCTAGGTCACACAGCTGGGTGATGGGCACTGAGACTGGAATGAGTATGTGGAGCTTCCAAATACCAGGGCTAGATGGGTGGTTCTAGGAGACAATAATTCCACTGATTTTCACACCAGGTTTTGGGAGCCCTCAAAGGGCCTGGGGAAGGCTTTTTGACTCCCACCTACTCCAGGTCCCTGGGAGCAGCTCCATTTTCCTTTTTAAATCCATACAGAATTTCTAAATGGTATTTTTAGATCTACTAGACTAATCTGACCTCCTCATAGTACACACAAGAAAACAGAGGATCAGAAAGACAAATGTTCTCCCTGAGGATCAGGTGGCACAGCAGGGGCCCTTGCCTGGGGCTGAGTGTGGGTGTGTTCCCTGTTCTCCCCACAATGAGGAAAGAAGGTGCTTCAGGTTCCCCAGCCTGGAACTCCAGAGTTCAGAAAGGCACCCACCTGTGAGGCCCGCCTCCTCCAGCTCCTGACCAGTGGTCCCCAAACAGCATGCTGTTTCTCAAAAACTACTACTGCAACTATATCCAATAAGGGGCCTGTCAGGCAACGTTTACACTTCGCCCGTTCTGTGTTGGAATCTGCCACAACCATTGTCTTATTTATCCTTAGAGACCCATCTGTGGAGTTGGCTCTGCCAGCAGCTCAGGGGCCCCTGCCCTACCCCCTAGGACACCTTATTACCACCACCCCTGGGAGTCCAAGCTTAAGAGATGCCAGCTTCCAGGCTGTGGTTATTGAATCCTGATTTTCTCGTATATTAAAGCTATAACCATTAGCAGTGGGAGCTGATGAATTGGAGAAGATGGGCGGAGTTACTGGCTGCTATGGCTCCAGTCCAAAGCAAAAACTTGATGTTTACAGCCCCTGTCTGACCTAGCGGGGAAGTGGGTGGTGGTAGGTGAAGAATGCAACGTCTGGCTTCTCAAATACTGGTCCTAACATGTGGACCCTGCGGCTGCCTTTCAAAAGCCCTATGGTTCCAGGAGCTTAGCCTGGTAAGCACTACTTAGGGGAGTCTCAAAAAACCACCCTCACTTCTAGAGGGCTGACATCAAACCCTGGTGACGGGTCACAAAAGCCTGGCTTTTTACAAGTTGTTACAGGTCCCTGTGTCCAGTGTACAAAGCTAGACACTACCAGATCCTGCACACCTTGATTGCTGGCTCATTTCATCATTTGGAATGACCAAGTGTATCCCAGAATAGAAAGACAGTGCTAACAGGCTCATTCACTGTGTCTGGAGTGACAGGTGGTATATTGGGAGACAGAGGCGGAAGCCAAGAACCCTGGGCAGCTGAGATATGGGATGGAGTGAACAGTACAGAATTGAATGGGGAAAACCATGAGTTCAGTTCAGGTCAACACAGGCAATGCTGACTGCCTCAGTGCCCGGTCTGGGCTCAGACACAGGAAGCGACAGGGCCTTGTCCTCAGAGCTTATGTTAATATCTTGGGTTTAGGATCCCAGGAAAGACAGTTACAAAAGAAAGCAGCATGTGTGGAAAAAATGCTTTAGCGATTCTTGCTGAACAGACACATGGTCGGAAGTTGCACCAACAGAAAAAGGTGCAGGACCAGGGAGGGGCAGCCTCCACTAATCTCTAAATAATGTGGGTACTGCTGGAGATTCCAGACAAGGGACATTGCCAAATTGAAGCCTGCTGAGAAGCGGGCAATCCACATGGGCAGAAGTCTCAAATCCACCCAATTACGACAAGGGCTTATTTACAGAGGGGAAGCCACCATATATTGGTCATTGTGGGAGGGTACTAGGGACCCAGGGTAAGTAGTGCTTATCCTCAAGAAACTCACAATAAAGTGCAGAAGCCACAGTGAAATCCCTCCTCCACTGACTGGGTGTAGCCACAAGGAGCAGCATTGCCTGAGACAGCCTGGGACTGACTGAACACGAGAGCTGTAACCGATTACTTATGTCTGTCACAGATTTGCCACAAATGGGGTGTGACACATGTGCAGCATGAGTCACACCTGTCTAACACGAGGACAGGCTTAGAGAGACTGGGAAAGCGGCCTGGAAGAGGGAGGCGCTTCAGAAAGGCATGGCCACTGTCCTCAAATACCCAGAAGATCCGAGCCCAGGCCACCACACCACAACCAGAGGGCGGGCAGGAAGGCGTGGGCTGTTAAGGGGCAGCAGGTTTTGCATTATTATTGGGAGGCATTTTCTTTCTTAAAAAAAAAAAAAAAAAATTACTTTTAGAGAGGAGGGAAGGGAGGGAGAAAGAGTGAAAGAAACATTGATATGAGAGAGAAACATCCATCGGTTGCTTCTTGAACAGGCCACAACTGGGGACTGAGCCCACAACCCAGGCATGTGCCGACTGGGAATCGAATTAGCAACCTTTTGCTTTGCAGGAAGACACCCAACCAACTGAGCCACTCGGGTCAGGGCCAGCAGGTGCTTTCCAAGAAGCAGAGCTATCTAGGAAGTGAGGCTAGACACAGGCACGACGGATGCTAGAGAGGGACTCAAACAAACACCCCCAGGTGTGACCTTTCAGATTTCTTCCAGGTCTGAAATGTTTGTTCTGTCTTTGCCCTCCTACTTGACACCTAGTTCTGGATGTAACATCAGATACCACTTTCGTGTACGTGACATTCATAATCCAAACTTTTTTTTTTTTGCCTCCACAGAACTGTTACTAAAAAGCAGAAAAGACAGAGAAGATCATTCATATAGCCTAGCTACACAGGAGATGATGTGAGGACTAACACCAGGGCCTCAGACAGCACAGTCAGGGCTTAAAATGCCTCCCCCTGGGAAGTCTGGCAGCATGGAGCCCCCACCTGAGACGATAAACCCATCCGTGCAGTATGTGCTCCCCTGACACTTGCTCCCCCCAAACCTGCTGCTGAGTACAGGCATGGTTTGCAGGTTAGGAGTCCTGAGCATGATAAGCACAGGTTCCTGCACTCACTGGTATGACTTAGGTTCCCTGGCCTCCATTTCTCTTATCTATAAGAACTGTGAACAATACTGGCTTCCTCGGTCCACTACTCTAGGACTGCTGAGTCTCTTGAGAACACAGGTGGAAAAGGCCTTGGCAGGTGAGGAAATGGGATTACAATCACTTGTGAGGCCCACACATCTCCTTAGCAAGGGGCCCACAGATCTTCTGTCCAATCCCAAGCTCTCCAGGGACTCCACAGACCAGAGGCTGGGGCTCCTGGCTGGAGGAGAAGGGGGCTGTCATATCCCTCCATGGGGCTGGGCAAGGAGTATCCAGTGTCTGGCCTGAGGACCCACAACTCTCCACCCCTCCATGCCACTCTCACACCCCGTTCTAATATTCTGTGGTGTGGACTACTGGCATCTCTCTCTTGACAAGCACCCCTCTAACTTCTCCCCACCACCCTCTTTATGCCAACACACCATAATTTCAGCTTCCAGGTCTTTGCACTGGCTGCTCCCTGCCTGTAACACCACCCTAAGACTCCCTCCTCCTTCAGGTCTCACGTCCAGCATTACTCTCTCCAAAATGCTTTCCCTGACTTGACCCCACCCCCGCTCCCACCTTGGTTCCCCTCACTGGGTCAGTACCCCATGTTTAGACACGCCACAGGCTCTCGCCACCACAGTTTTACAGGTCTCTCCCTTTGGATCTGAGCCCCCAAGGAAGAGATCACATGGTTCCCATCCTTGTGGCCCTGTCCTGGCCCAGAAGAGGTACCCAGGCAAACGCCTGTTGACACAAGATAGGACCCCATCTCTGACTTTCCCCCAAAAGAGGTACAGACCTGCAGAACCTTCCCCTGGAAGACCCTAAGGATGCGGCAAGTAGGGAAGTCTGCAAGAAGTGACTTGGCAAGCAGAAGACAGAGGTGCTGGGACAAGTCATGACTACAGGCTTCTCTCTCACAGTCCCGTACCCCTCCCTACTCAATTTATCTTCCAGTCACCTCTGAAAACAAATATGGTGACATTTGGGAGGATCTCTTTGAAAGAACACCTACTCAAGGGAAGGTCACCAACCAGCCTACCCTAGCCACAGAACCCTGCTCCCACAATGACAAAATGTTAGGCACACTTTAAGAACTGGTTGAATATTAGCAGCTAATAGTCATAGTCACTGGTATTTATCGTCTGCTCAGGAATCGGTGGCTACTGCAGTAGCCCAATCACTGTCCGAGGTTCTTATACCTGCACCATATTGATTCTAAGGTGTTTTCGCCACCTCCTGTTGTGCTGCTGAGGAAACAGAGACTCAGAGAGGCTGAGGGATTTGCTCAGCATCGCAGAGCATGTCATGTTTTATTTGCTAAGGGAGAGCAAGCCCTATGAGTTTCAATACCCACAAGTCAACCTTCACAGCACAGCATCCAGTCTCACAAATAACAAAAATACAAGCTTACTACATGTAAGACTGATACACAACATTCCTAGGAAGCTTAGAAGCTGCTGTGAGAGACAAGTCTGGTGTCCCCTTTCTGCTGGAGGAATCTGGCTAGAGTGCACTTCCACCAAGACCTCTAGCCCAAGCCAGCACCCTAAAGAGCAACATGAAGAACTCAGTCTTTACCTTGACAACTTCTGCCCCAGTGTTTTTGCAAGCATACTCATCAGTGCCTAGGCTCTGGGCTGTCCTGTGACACGCTCACAAAGAGACCTGTGACATCACTTACCCCTCAAACAGTCCTTTTCCCTCCCAGGATTGCCACCCATCTGTAAAAGCTGGGGACTGCACTAGGTTGGAGATGGCACAGGTTCCACCAGGCGTGCTTTTGGTCAATTGTAGTGCCTGCCTCTGTTAAGTAGGGTCCTGAAGTTGTGTCTGGGCTCAGGGAGAGTTGTGATTGATTGATGGTGTCTGCCACAGGCCTAATATTGGAAGTAACTGCCAAGTACAAGGTATTTGTTGTCCCTGGTCAAGATGATCACCACAGAAATGTTTTAGAACTGCATGCTCATGATGCTGAATCACTGTCCTTGATCCCCCACCAAAACCTTTACTGCTCGTCCTCTCTTGTAGGCCCACTGACTTCAGAGCTTCGTGGGTAATGTTTTAGATCCAGTAAGATGGGAAAGCAGCCATCTGTTTCATAGCCTACTGTTCTTACAAAGACTTACCAACAAGGAACCCTACATAGCTGCAAGCTGTAGAAAAAGAGATGCTAGGTTTTAGCCAATTTTGTCACTTAAGTGCCAAATGACCTTGGGAAAGTCACTTCCAAGTTTCTGATTCTTCTATAAAATGGGGACCAGAAGCCCTATTTTCCTTGCAGTTAACTGCATTTGAACACTGCTAGAATTCTCAAGGTTGTAAAGGGAAGCCATTATCTCAATGATTTTGGGATATACACATGATAGAAGTACTGTCCCATTTCTCAGAGGAGAAAGCTGAGGGTGAGAAGTGGAGGAACGTGGCGGAAATCCCACAGCAAGTACGCTGCTAATTGAGGCATTATGCCTGAGTCATCTGACTAAATCCACAGTCCTTCCCGTTCCACTGCTCCACCTCCACAGGCAGGCTGTGTGGCCAGGCTCCACACTACCACCTCCAAGCCACCATGGGCTTTGGAGCCAAGACTGTGTCTAGAAAGCCTTCCCAGGAAATGTCTTTTCACAACTCTGCAAGAATCTGTTACATAAAGCTTAGATTTACAGTGTACATTAACTTGGAGAATTGATCACCACCAAAAGATTAATTATTCAGAGACAGCACCTAATCTCCCTTTCCACTATACCTCCTTAAAATGGGCTAGTCGTGAGACACCCAGAGTGCTCAAATTCACGTAGACAGAAAGCAGAACAGTGGTTGCTGGGGACGGGGAGAGAAAAACAGTGCTGTTTAATAAGTACAGAGTTTCAGTTTTGCAAGACGAGAGTTCTGGAGATGGATGGTGGTGACGGTTGTAAAACAATGCGAGTGTACTTAATGCCACTGAACTGTACACCTCAAGAATTAAAATGGGAAATTTTTATTACGTGCATTTTATCACAATTTAAAAAAATGGGCTGAGGCGTCTACTGAAGAGTTCTTTACAAATGAGCCCAAACTACCATACTGCTTTCATTTTTTTCCATCCCAAATCCAAGAGTCACAAAATAAAATATTTAGAACTACTTTAAGCATGAATTTTTAAAAATCTGATTTAAGTGTATTTGTGAGCAGGGGCTGATTTATAACCTGCTTATAATCTCTTTCCTGAGATTCAGATAACAAATTAAAAAAGAAAAGTATTCAAACAGAAAATAAGACTGGAAGTGATGAATATGTTAGTAACACAGAATCTTGGAAAGGAGCTAAATGGGAGATTCCGTGGAGATAAAAAAAACTTAAAACAAGAATTAACTGTAATATATTATGTGATATTATAGAAAATAGAAAAAAAAGAAAGTAATTTTCATCCCATTGTCCTAATACAAATACTACATTATATTGGGTTGGCCAAAAAGTTCATGTGGTGTTTTCTGTAAAATAAAGACATATTTTTCATTTTCACCAATAACTTAATTGATTTAGAGTATATCAGCTATCTCCTGAGTGGTACAATGTTGACTGTTCTAGGTAATGAATGTCTCAATTTGATTGCTATCAGCTTCAACTGGTCTGACTGTGGAGCATCGTCCAGCAAGAAATCTCTAGCATGAAACTTTGCAAACCACTTTTCACACGTTCCATCAGCCACACCTTCTCCATACACTGCACGAATCTTTTGCGTTTCAGTTGCATTTTTACCTTTCTTGAAATAAGAAACAACATACCGAAAATGTCACTTATTTTCTTCCATTTTCAATATTAAAATTGCTACACAAAAAATTACCAATTTTAAGTTTTTAAACGCACACTATTATGACAGTTGTCACAATACAATTTAACAGAATTGTTTCAAATGAAATTAAAGACAACTACATAGTACTAGAGCCACTTTATGGAAAAAAACAAAAGAACTTTTTGGCCAACCCAATATCATTCTATACAAAAACTTTTAAACTGTGATCATTTTGGAATGGCAGCCTTGCTAAAAAGAATTAGAAACTCCTCCTTTGGCTTTCTTAAACAGAGGCAGTGCTGTAGAATAGAAAAAACAAAACAGTGAACTAGGACCCACTCTGGATTAAGCTCTGAGACTCCGGACGAAGAACTTCACCTCTCTGTTACACTATCTCCAAGAACAGCAGTAATAACTGCATCCTGCCTCCCTCAGCAACGGAAGCAACCGGGCCTCGTGAACGATGCAGCAGTATGTGAAGAGAAGTTACTGATACACTGGGAGTGCTGAAGAAGCCTCTTCTTGATGACTGATGATCAGTATGAAAACCAATAATAAATATTGGGAAGTTCTGGTGTTAATTTTAAAACAAAATCACTTGTAGTACTTTCATTACCACACCTCTTAATTAGCAACACCTCCATCTCCTCTCGGGTGAGCAAAGCTGTTTGCCTCAGACCTCACTCGGTCCTGCCTGACCTTGCAGACCGCTCCAGATGTACCAGTACCTCTCCTCATTTCTTCAGTACACCAAACACTTTCCACCTCCGGGTCCTGAACTCTGTCCCCAGTCTGCCGACTGCCTCCCTCCCTGAGATGCCTTCCTGATTCTTTCTGAATAGGTCCCTCTCAGCACCTATTTGTTTCCTTCAGGGGTCTTAGCTCAATTTGCCAGGAGCGTGCGCATCTTGTTACCAGCTTGGATGGGGATTCCAAGCTGGATGGAAGGTCCATGACAAAAGAGAAGAGTCTATCTTCTTCCCTCCTCTCTCTCTGGCTCAGCACTTGGTGCCCTGAGCACAGGAATGGCCGATAGTTTGGAGGCAGAAGTGGAGCTGAGGGGGGCAGGGGGGAGGAGCCGACTGGGATGAACCAACCCTCTTCCCCTGGACTGTTACCACACACGGCTCCATGTGCCCCTTTGAGGGATGCGCTGCGGCAGCCGTAGCAGTGGCAGCTCTGCCTCTGTTGGTGCTGTCAGACAAGACCCACTCCTCCCACCCACATGGGCCTGTGCTGCAGGCAGGCAGACACCTCCTGACTGCTACCACACCCCTGAGCAGGGCAACAGCCTCGTCATGAAGGGTGGGAAGCTTGGGAAGACGAGAAAGTTCCAGGAGAGGCTGGAACTAGCAAATCTATTTACAGCACGCTCAATAACGGGCTTTGCATCAAGGCCCCCAGCAGGAAACTGGCCCATGGAGGGATGACCTCGCAGAGACAAACCCCAGCTCTGAGTGCCTGGCTGGCTCTGACGGCCCTGGGCAGGCCTCTTGCAGCTGGATCTCAGCTCTCCTGGCCCCCAGACAGCCAACTCCTGCCATCCCTCCTACCCCCGGGTGTCCTCCTCCCCCAGCCACAGCCTCCTCCTTTCCCCTACCCAGCGTGTCCCTTAAAATCTCCATGCACCCGGAGCCTGCCCAAATTTTGAGGTTCTGAAGGTCACCTTTCTAAAGCCTAGTTGGATTCATTCCATATTTACCATCAGAGCTCTGCAGTCAGCAAATGATCAACTCCCCCCCCAGACACCCCACCCAGCACACCTACATCTGTGTAGGCATGAGACATCGTCAGTCTTCAGCTATTTCAAGACTTCTCTCTCCCCTTTGATATTAGTAACAGCAGCAGCTAACATTTAAGTGGTCCCTCTCTACCAGGCACTGCTCTCAGGGCTTTCCATACATTTTCTCTCATCTGCATGCTAAGACTAATGTCAGGTAATACTATTGTTGTCTCTATTTTACAGTTAAAGAAACTCGTCCAAGGTCTTACAGCTCTGGGAGGCAGCTCAGGATCCGAAGCCCAACAGTATGACTCCAGAACTACGCTCTTAATAACTACGGGTCTGCGTGACTTTTGGGGCATGGGCTTCTCCTCGCGGTGCCTGGCTCAGCTGTACGTACTTGAGCTTTCTACATTCCCAGGAAACAACACAACCAGGTGTGGATCATTAATGCAGTCATCAACAACAACAGCTTCCGTGCGTTCAGCGTGTGCCCTCAGGGAGTGGGCTTGAACCAAACTGGCTTTGTGTTTGGGGACCTTGTGATTGCGGAGAGAAAAGCAGTACACAAAAATCCTACTTGTTGAAGCAACAGCATTGTTACCATAACCTGCTCTGGCAAGAATTTCCTTAGAAAAAGCACAGAGAAACAGGAAATTAAGACCCTAGCTTGGTAGTTAACAGGTAACCTTTGAAATACACAAACCAACTAAACCAGGTGTTGATACTCTCACTAATTTCCAAGGGACCAAAATTGATTTCACTGAATAGCAGAACTAGAAGGAACTCCCTTCTGCCAAGAAACAAGTGGGGGATCTGAGGTCCAGGGCTGGAAAGGGTCTTGCCTAAGGGCATCTATCAACACAGCAGGAAGCCATGGCTCCTGTCCTCCCATCCTCTGTCCTCTCCAAGTCCCTGGGACTGGGACTGGAACAGGGAAAAAAGGCTTTTAAGCCATCTGGGTCCTTAAGAAGAAACCACCAGGGGCTGAGGTAAGTGCCCACACTGACTAAGAGTTTTAAAGTCTTCGTGGTGGGGCAGGGCACCGGCTCTTACCTCCGAGGAGAGTGAACTGTCCTGTGAAAGCTGGATTCAGAAGGCCAGGATTTCTTCCCCAGGCCAACACAGGCCCAGCTCCAGCTCAGCCCTGCCCCGGAAGGACGGGAGTTTAAAAGGCAGTAGCTTCCCACCTGGGGCCACACCCAGGTGAAGCTGACTTCACCAGGAACCCGTTGGACTGGCTGTCTCCCAGACAGCAGCGGGCCAGGCCAGAACACCACCGCCTGGCTGTAGCCTGGTGCCTCTCCCTCGGGGCCCCACCTAGCTCCCACTGCAGCCAGGATAGGAGCAGCAGGCGGGGAAGAGGCTTGCCCCGCTACGAGTGAGGCCAACTCAGCCTGGATCTTCCAGTGCCCGCCCCAGCCTGGGCTGGGTATGCTGCAGCCGCTTCCTGCTTTGGCTTTTCCTTTCACTTTGGGTTTTAACCCCAAAGTGAAACTAAAGACTGGGACGATGTGGGAAAGATGCTGAGAATTAATGCCCTGGAGGGCTGAACACCTGGTAAGGCTGCTGATTCACTGGGAAACTGGGAGGAGACCCTCAACTCCAGGTCTCAGTTTCCCTATTGATAAAACAAGAGGAAAGAACTGGGCTGGTGATTGTAAACTTGAAAAGTGATAGAACTTCCCCTTCCTTATTCCTGCCGCCAGTGAGGACTGAGCTATAGAAACGACCTGCGAGGGACCCCACAGGGCCTCCCTGCCGGCTTGGAGGAGGAGGCAAAACTCTGGCTGCAGTGTGGAGACCCTCCTGGTCTCCCTGACTGCCTTTCTCACTTGTCATCGGAACACTTTTCATCCTGAAGGACCAGGAGTACTGAGGCAGAGGAAATTCAGGAAGCCCACAGGTACCAGCCTGACCCTATCTCGGCACAGCAGAGAAGACACTCACTAACAGATGCCCTCAAAGTACAGCCTGAGGGCAGATGAAGCCACCTGCTAAGACTGGTAGCAGCCCACCCAGGACTGGTCCAAATCTCAGACGCCACCACTCCCAGGATGCTTGGTACAGTGTTTAGCTAAGAACACTGTAATCTGCTTTATGGTGTTTTCCCATTCGTTGGTTTACCAAGTCTTCCTAGCCTGGTGACATGAGAAGGCAGGGATGAACCTCCCTAACTTTCAGATGAGGAAAACTGAGGCTCAGAGAAGGGCAGGGACAGTCGCCAAGCCACCTCTGGGATTCAGGAGCTCAGTAAATATTTGCTGGATGAAAGGGCTTGCCAGCCCAGCCGTTGCCAAGCAGGTGCAGCACAAACCAGAGAACTTCAGGAAGGAAGATGCAGCATGGCGTGGGGTGAGGGGGACGCCTCTCCCTGGAGACTAAGTCACAAACAGGTCCCGATGTCCCCAGAACAGAGTCTCCTTCCCCCAATCCTGCTCCAGTCCTCATGCCCATTCAGCCCATTTCTTCCCTTCATTCCTCACTTCCTCCCATCTGTACCTTACCTTCTCTCTGGGCTGGGGGAGAACAATGATTCTTAACCAAGGAAATTAATTTGAATCTGGGGTGGGGGCAGGGTACTTTTAAAAATATACATTTTCAGAATGCAAAAGAAGCCAATCTGAAAATACCTAACAAAATTTAAGGTGCGCAGACTCTGAAACGGTAATTCCACTTGCAGGAACGACTCCCACGACGACGCATGCGCATGCACAGACCTGCGAGGAAGGGCGACCGCTGCAGTGCTGCTCAGAGCAGCGAGACTGGGAACAACCTGCGTGAACCTGAGGACCGGACAAACCACTGGTGGCCCACCCATCGGTGGACTGTCACACGGTCACGGAAAATGAGGCCGTGGACCTGTGTGCGTCCACAGGGAATTACCTACAGCAGAGAGAGACTTGTATGAAGAGGATGAGGTACAGAACAGCAGAGACTACATCGCCATTTGTGTAATAAAAAGGGATGTGACAGCTGCCTGCACGTGCGGAGCACTTCTGGAAGGACACAAACGTCAAGACTGTTCCTCGCCGTTATCTAGGAGCCTAGGTAGGACAGACACTAACTTTTCACTGGGCACTTTTTTCTACAAAGTGTGAAATGTTTAATTCCATACATATATTATTTCCTTCAATAAAAATATAATTTTTACACACAAAAATAACTCCAGCAAAATGCACCCAGAGAAGCCTCCCTCTAGGTCTCAGGCATCAGACCCCCTGGGGCCAGAGCCCAGCACCTGGATTTTGAAGTTTCCTCGGTGGCAGCTGGTTCAACCTTGCAGAACAGGCAGTCAGCCTGAGAGTGGCTGGGGGCAGCCTGGGCGCCTTAGGGCTCTAGGCATGGGAGAAAATGTCAGGGAAAACTTGACCTTAAGGTACAGGGAATTACGTAATTGGAAGGATCTGAAGAGGGTTCTGAATGTAGAACAGGCATAGCTAAGAGGAGGGGGTTTCCACTTGAAGGACTGGGGAAAGATAGAGTCAGGCCAGTAAGATGGATGAAAGGGAAGGCATGTTTCTCAATATGTGATACTGGCAAGTCCCTTCCCCTCCCTCCCAAGACTGGTTCCCACTCACAGGAAGTGAGGGGGCTGGGCCAGAGTCCTTGGTGGACCTGATATCCTAGGATCTGCCTTTATTTCAACTCATTTAATATTAAAGTAGGCAGGGAGGGTCCTCAGCTCAGCACATGGCCACAGGGCTCCACACCTGTGCTGACTGTAATCAAATATTTGGAGACTGAAGGAAATTCAGGCCCCAATCTTAGGTATAGCAGCCCTTGGGCGACATCCCCTGGGGGAGAAAGAGCAGGTGGCTTTTTGTTGAGATGCCCTTCCTCACCTTCTTGTTAATAATTAAGTCATTACTGAGGACTTTTTTCATCCCTTTTGAAGTTCAGTTTGCAGAGACCTGGTGCTTTGGCTTGCTTTACCATGATGCTCTAGGCTGAGTGATCATAGGTTACAACAGTCTAGATCTAAGCCTCAGGCCCAAAGTACAGGGGTATGCTGTAGGAGGGGCCAAGGGTGGAGAGATCCGGAGTGTTGGGGTGGATCCTGACTCGATCTCAGCGATACTGTGGACTCTGGGAGGTCAGACATTAAGTCTCTAAGATAGCTCTGCCTGCCACTGTATCCCTGGGCCAGCTCCCCATCTGGTACACAGCAGGCACTTAATAAATATTTGCTGAATAAATGAGCAGTTCAGTCAGTGAAATCCAGAATGACTCTGGTCAAATCACTCTGGAAAGCAAGGATGACAAGAATAGTAATGGTCTCCCAAGGTTGTATAAGGATCTACTGAGCTAAGGTGGATAAAAGTGCTCTGCAAATAAACCAAACAAACATTAGGGCTACACAACCAATGTTCTGAAAACAAAATAAAAACAGTGAATATATGGGAGTATGATCAAGTTTACGAGAAACAGTAAAACATTCATCAAAAGGGATGGCACAGGCTGCTCTAGTCCACTGTTACAATGTCTGAATGGCATTTCTCAGGCTGTGTCTGTTCCAAAGGAACACAAAAATCTCGCATCAAAACCTCTGTCCAGATTTAGGTATAAAAAACCTGGGTGCAGTACAATCGTACCCTACACACAGCTGGGCTCAGAGTATTTGCCAAAGCAGACTGGCATGTGGATCCTGCGGGTGTTTACAGGGGGCAAGGGAGGAGCACGGCGAGACAAGCATGGAGGCTGTGCCTATTACGTGGTTCTCTGCCTCCCACCCGAGGCCAAGGCCCTGCTCAGGGAGCATACAGAGAACGACTGACCAAGTCTACAGTGTTCTAGCTTCATGATTGGCCAACCATTGCTGCCTCCCACAGCAACCACTTGGTAAGTTCCAGTCCCCTTCCCTCTGCCCAATGGGTGTCGCTGGCTGGAGCCTGGTTAATGGGAACAGGGCTCCATCGCCTGTCTCTCCTGTCCTGAGGGCTCCTTGGGACAAGCCCTTTCCTGCCTTTGTGGGTGACTGAGTCCTCTGACTAGGCCAGAAAACACCTCTGGTGGGGGTTAGCAGAGAATTCCCATGGGCCCCCTGGATCAGCCCATCTGTGGAGGCTGCTCACAGCCTGGTGAGTAGAACTGCTCGCGCAGAGGCCCTTCACTTCACTGATTCTCCCGCCTTGAAGAAAGTCTAAGCTGGCACCCAGCCCCAACCTTGTGTATCTTCAGAAAGTAGGGTTTGTGGGCTTTGTTTATGTGTGTGTCCCCAAGTCAAGGGGCAAGAAGACTCAGATTCCTGCGACCCTAACAGTAGGAGCTTCTTTTCCAAAAAGCAGAGCTGAACTGGGGGAAGAGCCAGGGTTTGCAGCCAGCCAGCCTTGGGTCTGAGCCACATTTTCCTTATCTGTTCAACGGAGGTGGTAAGTCCACTTGCCTCAGGCTTGTTGTAGGGATTTCGCGAGAGCACCTGTGGAGGCCCTGGCACAGAGCCTGGCACAGAGCAGGTGTACGAGCCATGTGCTTAGAACGGTATTTCCTGCCCCAAAGCGGCAGCACTCAGTATCTTTTCTGGCCCATCAGGCCCCCCGCTGAGCTCTCCTCAGGGCACAGGGCAACATCCTCTGCTCTCCCAGGCGGCCCTTCCCACGGCTCCACCTGAGCCTCGCCCTCTTGTGTCATCTAGATGCCGGCAAAGCTTCGCTCCAATTCCAGCCTGATTCATCTTCTGGGAAAAATCCTCCGGTTGGACTACCACTGCTCTAACACCTTCCATGGCATCCCGAAGCCTCTGCTTTTCAGCTGATGCTCAGCACTGCCTACAACATCCTGACCCCTCCCAGATTTTTTTATCCAGAGCTCTGCTGCATCAGCAAAATTAGTCTACTCACTGTTTTCCTAAATATGTGTTTACCTTCAAGCCCCGTACTTCTAACTCTGTACAAATCAACCCCTGGAATGTCAGCCCCACCCTCTGTCTCTTTGAATCCAACCCCCTTCAGAACTCATTTCCTCTGGCTCACAGTCATTTCTTCCTTCTCAGACAATGCTCTTCCTCAGCAGATACTTAATTACAGACTGTCACACAACCTCTCATAATTGTAGCCTTGTCTCTCGTCAGAGTGGAAGTTCCCAGAGGCAGAGGGCCTGTCTGTTCTTTCCCATCCCCTGAGAGCCTGGCCCAAGGCTGGGAGGGCAGGCCCCGATCAGAAAAGGCTTTCCAAACCCAATTCAGCGCCAGGCTGAGCTGAGTCTAGCTCTGACCACTTGGGATCACTTCTCTTGCTCTTGGCCCATGAGGAGACTGATCACTGGCCAAACCAGATCTTGATTCTCCAGTTTTCCACGGGGCCAGTGATTAACAGGAATGGGGGAGACCTGACTGGGGAGACAGGGCTATGGCTCTTGCCTGGCCTGGGAATGGTCTGGCTCTGGAGTCACAGGCATGTCCTTGTCTGCCACCTCCCTGCTTCTGCTTCCTTACTGTGAACAAGAAACAATAATCTTTTAGCTCTAGAATACAGACTTTATTTTTTTTATCCTCACTTGAGGACATTTTTTCTCACTGCTTTAGAAAGAAGATGGGGAGGCAAAGGAGGGGGAGAGGGACAGAGATGTCGATGTGAAAGAAACATGGATCAGTTGTCTCCTGTATGTGCCCTGACTGGGGATCAAACTCATAACCTGGGAAAGTGCCCTGACTGGGAATCAAACCTGCAACCCTTCGGTCCATGGAATCACGCTCCAGCCAACTGAGCCACACTGGCCAGGGCTAGGATAAGGATTTTATTTGTCTCTAAGGTAGACTTGGTTCCCAGGAATGGGCGGATGAGGAACCAGCTAATTCTAACACAGGCTGAGGGTCAAGAGGCAGCCATAGCCAGGACCGGGAGAACTGGAACCCGAGAGACACTTACACTGCACACCTCATCAGCCTCATTAAATCCATGCTGACAACTGGACGGCATCCCTGCCCAGGTGTTCAATTCCACAGACTTCGCCCTGGCCAGGTCTGACAGCGTCTGCTGCCAGGGTTAAGCAGGGGAAGGGTAATTTGCTTCTGGAAACAACCAATCCTGCCCAAAACAAAGACGGTAAGGAGGGGCCAGTTTCCTCACCTGTAAAGTGGGGGTACTGGTGCCTGTATCAGAGGGTCACAACAATAACGCAGGGAGGTAATGCTATAAACAGCTTAACACAGTGCCTGACACCCAGTGAACAGCAGTATAGTCGACAGGTGCCCATTTCTTGAGAGGCTTTTGCTCCACAGGTTCTCATCCTCCCAGCAACCTGTGAGGTAGCCATTTCCATCCCAATTTAACGGAGGAAAACTGAGGCAGAGAAAGTTGGCCAACCCAAGGTTGCACAGCAGGGACAAGTCACACTGTGATACAAACACAGGAAACTCTCAGTTCAACTCTTACCAAACTGGGGCCCACAGGCTCTCAGCATCAGACTCTTCCTTCCAGAAGGCTGGTTTAAAAACCTGATTCCTGCCTGGCTGGTGTGGCTCAGTGGATTGAGCGCGGGCTGGGAACCAAAGGGTCCTGGTTTGATTCTCTGTCAGGGCACATGCCTGGGTTGCGGGCCAGGTCCCCAGTGAGGGACATGTGAGAGGCAACCATACATTGCTGTTTCTCTCCCTCTCTGTCTCCCTCCCTTCCCCTCTAAAATAAATAAATAAAATCTTTAAAAACAAAATCACCTGATTCCTGTCCACAGGCCTGCCAAATGAGAATCTTTAGGAATGCAGCTCAGGAACCTCGACATTATAAAGACAAGGAATCTAAATTTTTTATATGAGGAAACTGAGGCACAGAAAGGTAAAGTGACCTGCCAAGGTCATACTATCAGCAAGAATGGACCTGGAACTGAATTCACAGTCTGGCTCCAGAGGCAGCAGAGCTTCCTAGAGGAGCTGGCACGTGACAGTGTGGGCCTCAAAGGGGAGGCGGGAGGGCACAAATAAAGACCAGGAGCAGGAAAGACCAAGCCAATAACTGCTCGATGTGGCTTGTGCTTCCAGGTCCCTGGGGAATAAAGAAAAACATTTGAAGCCACCACTGCGGCCTTCCCGTAGGGGTTCAGGGAGACATTCCCGAGCCCATCGGAGGTCCGGGAGGAAAGCCTGGCCTGTGTGGTGTCCACAACCAGCAGGTCTCACTCAGTGACCCTCTGGGTGTGTCTGGCTGCTACTGGGATGAGAAAACCAGTGAAGGTGGTGACTCAGTCCCACCCAGCCTCCAATTAGTCCTCTTTAAATCCGAGATGAGCTCAGAGGCTGGGGAAATGTCAAGCAAAAGCTTCTGGCAGAACCAGTGCCAGACCCAGAGAAGGTGGCCTGAGGGTAGGCTACCAGGCAGAAGCAATCAATTTGGAGCAAAGTTGTGGGCTGTGGGGGAAGAAAGTAAACAGCCTTCAAGCCCGCCCCAATGAAACCACGCTGTGTTCTTCTCTGGGCCTCCTATTCTTCCTTCACCTGTAACTCCTCCAGCTTCTGACTTCCTTCTAGGACTGCTGTGAGGAGCAACAGTCAGAAAAGAGCCTGGCAGATTACACAATGCCTCGCACAGCAAGTGAGAAGTTAGAGGATTACTCCTGTTACTTACTGAAGCAGCCAGGAGGTGCTTTCCTTGTTGCCAGAACCCCGACCACAGGGGGCCGGGGCAGAGACTGGGCATCTGTCTTGTTTCCACAAAAAGTGATTCAGATATTATGGGAAGGTGAAAATTCATATTTATTAAGGGCCTACTATGTACTGCATGTTTTTTTCTTTTTTACACATGACCTCACTTAATCCCCACCATAATCCTGCAGTGTAAATATGATTATCTTGAGTCCAGATGAGGAAACTAAAAGCTCAAAGAAAATAACTTGACCAAGATCACACAGGCAGTGAGTGATGGAGACTGATTAAAAGCAGGTGTTTGTGGCTCTAAAATCAGTACTATTTCTACCCTCCGGAAAATTGTGTACAGGCCTATCTCATTTTATTGCACTTAACAGATGTTGTGTTTTTTACGAATCGAAGGCAAGACCCTCTGAGACCAGCAAAGAGACTCTACCTCGCTTTACTGTGGTGGTCTGCAACCACACCTGCAATATCTCTGAGGTAGGCCTGTTTAACACATTTCGTACCGCACAGAAATCTCTTAAGACATACGCCAGGGACCGTACGATACTGGGCAAACTGCACGTTAATTAAATCATCTCATGATGCGGTCCTTAACAGATGGCGCGCGAAACATGAGAAAACTTGTGAGTGGTACGAAAAGTGTTAAGAGGCAGAACATGCCTAGCCCAGCTCAAGCACTGCCTTCTCCTGGACTTCTCCCATCCCTCTGCCCAGCCAGAACCCCTCTCCTATGAAATCCACAGCTCATCATCAGCACGCACCCGGCTGCATTTAGCCCATTCTCCCTCTTATTCTGGGGTCAAACACACTTTTAACAGGTAAAATGAGATGCAGGTGCAAATAGGTGATGTGCGAATCACCTTAGAATCCTCGGATGTCAAAGCTGGAAGCACCGAAGAGACCATGCCCAATTCTCTCATTTTTCAGAAGGAAAAATACAGAGAGGGAGACTCTTGTTTGAAGTGCCAGGAATAGAACTTTGGCATTCTGCCTCCCAGAATTTCTTTAGGGCTTCCATGATTTCAGAACCAGTCATGGGACAAGAATTATTAGTCCCATTTTACAGATAAGGAAGCTGAAGCCCAGGGAAAGTGGCCTCCCTGAGAGTGGGTGAGATGAGGGGACGAGAACCTTGACCCTTCACTTCCAGGCCAGGAACCCAACCCCTTCTCCTCCGCACTGCAGGCAGACTGATCATAGGCCCACAGTAAAAGTCCCTGGGTATCAGAAATGTCATTATACACCAGCGGGCAGGTGACACCCTCAGTGACCTCTTCAGAGGCAATGCCAGGAACAGTACCCAGGAGTCCCGGCTTGACCATTTGTGGGTCTCGGGTCTTTCGGGGCCTCACCTATAAGAGAAGCGGGCTACCATGGCTGATCTCATGTCCTCCTCCAAAGTTCTGAGGCATCCTAAGCTCCTAGACAGCAGACCCCAGCTGTCTGTGGAGCCTCTCTCAGCTGGGGACTTTGGTTCACCACTCCACAGTGAAGCAGGAAAAGCAGCCAGGGCCCACAACTACAACGTAACTATTCCCAAATGCCGCCAGCCAGGCAGGGACCACCCTTAGACAAGAATGGGATGGAACATGGAAAATCCAGTTGTCTCGGAGCACAGACACCCAGCTGGGCATCCCTGCTTATCTTTACAAACTGACAAACAGCAACCAGGAATCAGGGAATAAATAAGGGATGGCCTACTTCCTGCCCTATCATAGGAGCAGGGGTATTCCTGAATAATCAGGTGGGAATGGAGTGCAGGGTAAGGAACTCTGGATGGGGGTTCCTGGACCCTGATCCCTGTCCTAGCTGTGCCAGGGATTAACAGAGTACCCTGAGCAAGCTGTTTTCCCTCTTGGTGGGGGCTCGGTTTAAGGACAAGGTAACAGTTCACAAGACATGCCTACAGACGTTTTGTTTGATCATTAAGACAACAACTTTGTGAGGCTGGTACAATTCTTCTCTTTAAACAGATGGGGAAACTGAGGCTTGGAGAGGTTGAGGGTCTCTCTCAAGGTCACACAGTTTGAAGCTGCCAGATCCCAGGCCCCAGAGGTCTTAGACCACCAAACCCAATATTCAAGGGTGGTCAGACGAACAACTCCTCTCTTCCCTAATGCTCATTATCAGTCTCTGCCAGACCAAGGCAGCACAAACCCTTGTTCACCTGCCTGGTCTGGTGGCCTGCAAAGTTCTGGCACCAAACCCCACAGCCCAGCTGCCTAGGAGGCCGCACCCCCCTGTAAAATTTCATTACACAAGTTGGCAAGAACACAGCCCCCACCCCCAGCTGAGTCTAAATAAACGCCCAAGTGATATCACATCCTGCCAGCTCCAAAATAGTCCAGGTCTGCCCACAAGCGATCACAAAGTGTCAGGCCATGCAGGGCCAAGCGGGCAGGGACGCTTGACACCCTTCACACACTCAAGCAACTAAAGCAGAAGCCTCAGAGCAGGAAGGCCACCCACTCCCAGCTCCACCAGCCAGCCTGGCCCCTCCCTCCTTGCCCCCTTTGTTGGGAGGCCCAGAGGCTCCTGCCACAGTGCCAGCCCTTGCCCCAGCGCCAACCCCATGGAGCCTCAGCCGCGGCCAGCCTGCGGGCAGACTCCGGCCCGACCGGCCCGACCCAGACACCCCACCACTCACATTGCTTCAAGAGCTCCAGACACAAAGCCATGAGGGCCGGATGGGGGTCAGAGACCCAGAGACCGGCAAAGACAGAAAGGGGCAGAGGGAGAGACAGAGGAGCAGAGAAGGGGAGACACGAGACTGGGGCAGAGAAAGCAAGGGGGTGAAGAGCCCTGGGCAAAAGAGCAGGTTCAAAAGGGGGCCTTCAGCACAAGAGACATTGAGTGGTGAGACCAATGAGACAGATGTGGGGGCAGAGAGGCAGGGAGAGCAAAGCAGGGGATCCCCACCCAGAGAAATGGGGCGGGGGGAGAGGCCTGGAGAGACAGCGACAGGGGACAAACCAAGGGAAAGCAGGGAGGGGCCCTGAAGTCGGGGAGCTGGGGAGCTTTGTGGGGGTTCCAAGGAGACCCCAAGGGATCTCGGAGATTCCAATGTGTAGGGGGGAACAACAAAAGAGGAAAAAATCCTGAGGAAATGCGGGCTAAGAGGAGGCAAGACCCCAGGGATCTGGGGGTGCAGATGGAAGGGCTACCAAAGGATATGCGGGAAGCTCAAAGGGGAGCCCTGGGGCTGTGGGAGGTGTTCTGAAAGACCCCCAAAGATGTGGGGGCGCGCAGCAAGGGAGGCTCCGAGGGATGAGAGGAGCGCGTTGAGGGGACCCGAGATGAGGAACGAGGGAGGGGCTGCGAGGCAGCGCGAGGGCAGAGACAAAGAGACAGCGAGCCGGGGAGAGACAAAGCGGGCAGAGCGGGGAGACGGGCTGAGGGCTGGCGGCTGGACAGGAGGACGGAAGCGCAAGCGGGCAGGTGGACTGACGGACGGACGGACAGACGGGGAAGAGGGCGGGGGCAGGGACGGGCGGGGGCGGCGCCCGTCTCCTCGCGGGGCCGCGGCTGCTCCGGGCGGCTCTGGGCGGGCCCCGGGCGTCCGGGCGGAGGAGGCGGCGGCGACGACGTGGACCGGACAGATGGACGGAGTGACGGACCGGCTGGCGGCAGCGGCGGCCAGCTGCGGGCACTCACCCTCCTCCCTCACGCGGCCCGGCCCGAGGCTCCGGTTTTGTACGCCTGAGGGGCGGGGCCTCTGGGTTAAAGCCCCGCGTCGGCCCCGCCTTGCCCCGCCCTCCGCGTCAGCAGTGCGCGCGCGCACCGGGACTCTAGGGGCGCGCGCGCGCGCGCGCAAAGCCTGCGCGACACAAGGACTATCGAGCGCGCGCGCGCGGCTGGCCTGGTGCGCAAGCGCGCGGGGCGCTCAATCCTGCCCGAGTCGACCTACCGAAGAGAAGGAGCGCGGACCCACGTCGGCACGCGCATGCCAGAGCACCGGGTAGGGGGATGGTGGCTCCGCCCCTCAAGCTGCTCAGCCTAACCGGTTCCAGCTGGAACCAGACGCTTGCTCCGTGCGGGAGGCGGATTCGGAGAGCTCGCACCCTTCTACGAGTCGGACAGTTGTCGGCTAGTGGGAGAAACTGAGGCCTAGAGCAAGCGGCCTGAGGTGGTCTTCTCATCTCTGTAGGGTCAAATTAGACCTCAAGTACTACTGACTGTATGTTGTAACTGTTCATAGGTGTCCCTGCAGCTCCCTTCCTCACTTTGCTGTCCTTACCTGAGCCTCCCAGAGTGGGTTGGAATCCTGGTTCAGCCTCTGGAAGGCTGTGTGACCTTGGCTGCCCATTCAACCTTCCTGAGCCTACATTTCTTCTTTGATGTAGTAAAACCTACACACCCACAGTCCCCTGGAGGGCAAGTACATTAGGTGCTGCCTAAATTCATAAATCACTGTCTTCTAGCCTCGTGGCTCTCCCAGTTCCCTGCTTCTCCCCTGCAATTCCCCCTTTCTCAAAGTTCAGAGTCGTTTTCTGGTGGGTCTCATTCCTCCAGACCGCACATACAGTAGGTCTGTCATCCACAGACCCAGCTCCGGCTTCCCAGCCTGCCTTGCTGGGTGACCTGCGCAAGCCCGTTCCCTTCTCTGTGCATCTCTTTTCCAAATGTCAAATTGGAGAAAAGAAGGGCCGCCTCGAGCCAGCAACCCGGCAAGGCTCTGGGGTTGTCCCGCGGAGTTCCACCCCAAGAGGGCGCAGTGGGGTCCTCTTCCCCGCCCTCTTCTCGCACGCTTCTGGACGCTGCGCTCCAGAACCTCCACGACTTTGGAGAGGCAGAAGATGAAGCAGAACAGAGAAGGATCAGAAAAAAAAAAGGGGGGGGAAATAAGAGAGATGTGGGGACTCCTGAGCCACAGGGTTAGAACCAGATCCCCCACGTGGCTCCCTTGTAAGAGACCAGAGGAAGAGCGCTTTGAGTTTCTTCCAGGAGCTCAGAAAAGAACTGCAGTGTGCCCCTGTTGTAACCTCCACTGGTGTCCCTGAAGGGCCACAAGTCCCTCCTGCGCAACAGCACCCTCTCCCCTGAAGAACGACAGGGAGCGAGTAGCAGTGGTGGAATTCCACAGCAGAAATAAGAAAGCAGAAGCCGGCCCTGGCTGATGTGGCTCAGTGGATTAAGAGCCGGCCTGCGAACCGAGGGGTTGCAGGTTCAATTCCCAGCCAGGGCACATGCCTGGGTTGCAGGCCAGGTCCCTGGTAGGGAGCGCACAAGAGGTTTATCTCCCTCTTTTTCTTCCTCCCTGTCCCCCTCTCTGGCCTGGCCAGTGTGGCTCAGTGGATTGAGTGCCAGTCTACAAACCAAAGTGTTGGTGGTTTGATTCCCAGTCAGGGCACAAGTCAGGGCACATGCCTGGGCTCTGGACCAAGTCCCCAGGA
>PVJI01006071.1:0-90064 GCA_004026765.1 Micronycteris hirsuta | reverse complement strand
TCTGCCCTTCCATTCTAAATGATAGCTTTGCTGGATAGAGTATTCTTGGATGTAGGTCCTTGCCTTTCATGACTTGGAATACCTCTTTCCAGCCCCTTCTTGCCTGCAAGGTCTCTTTTGAGAAATCAGCTGATAGTCTTATGGGAATTCCTTTGTAGGTAACTGTCTCCTTTTCTCTTGCTGCTTCTAAGGCTCTCTCCTTATTTTTAATCTTGGGTAATGTAATTATGATGTGCCTTGGTGTGTTCCTCTTTGGGTCCAGCTTCTTTGGGACTCTCTGAGCTTCCTGGACTTCCTGGAAGTCTATTTCCTTCACCAGTTTGGGGAAGTTCTCCTTCATTATTTGTTTAAATAAGTTTTCAATCCCTTGGTCTTCCTCTTCTCCTTCTGGCACCCCTATGACTCAGATGTTGGGACGTTTAAAGATGTCCTGGAGGTTCCTAAGCCTCTCCTCAGTTTTTTGAATTCTTGTTTCTTCATTCTTTTCTGTTTGGATGTTTTTTCTTTCTGCTGGTCCACTCTGTTGATTTGAGTCCCAGTTTCCTTCTCACCTGTTCAAGTAATTGCGACAACTTTTCTTCGAATTCTGTGAGCATCCTGATTACCAGTGCTTTGAACTGTGCATCTGATATGTTGGCTATCTCTTCGTCACTTAGTTGTATTTTTTCTGGAGCTTTGATGTGTTCTTTCATTTGGGCCATTTTTTTTTTCTCCGTGCGTCTGTTACTTTAAAGGGCGGAGCCTTAGGTGTTCACCAGGGTGGGGTAACCTACGTTGTTGTGTTGTGACGCTGTCTGTGGGGGCAGGGCCTGAGAGAATAATGGCGCTTGCTCTGTTCTCCATACTTCCCCAGCTACCCACCAGCAAGTTGGGCCCTTCTTTGCTGGCTCTAGGGTGAGTGGACGGGCCTGCATAGTTCCAAGTCCCTGTGGGTCTCCCCAGCGAACTCTCCTGTGAGGCTGGGAGTTCCTCCCACTGCTGCCTCCACCCCCACAGGTGTGTTCAATTGGTGGTTTGAGGCTTTATTGCCCTGTGTTGGTGGGCCACGTGGTCTGCTCCGCTCCCCAGCTTTTCCTCCCGGTTTATCTGCTCGAGAATGAGGGACCGCCCAGTCCACCAGTCTCAGCCCCGGTTTCTCCGAATGCGCCGGCCGCGTTTTGGCCAGGTGTGCCCCCCACAGGCCTCTCCAGGCAGCTGGAGCATTGCCGGTACCGCTCCACAAACCGCGTCTTGCTGAGTGTTTTCCACCCGGCTCTGCCCCACTTACCAGTCTGGATGAACGTGTGTTCTTTAACTCCTTGGTTGTCGGACTTCCACTCAGTTCAGTTTTCTGTCGGATCTGGCTGTTTTTGTTTTTTTAAATTGTTGTTTTTCCTCTTTTGGTTGTGCGATGAGGCACAGTGTGTCTACCTACGCCTCCGTCTTGGCAGGAAGTCCTCATATAATAATGTCTTGATGATGATGAACTCCTTTAGTTTTACCTTGTCTGGGAAGCACTTTATCTGCCCTTCAATTCTAAATGATAGCTTTGCTAGAAAGAGTAATCTAGTTTTTAGGTCCTTGCTTTTCATCACTTTGAATACTTCTTGCCAGTCTCTTCTAGCCTGCAAAGTTTCTTTTGAGAAATCAGCTGACAGTCTTATGGGAACTCCTTTGTAGGTAACTATCTGCTTTTCTCTTGCTGCTGTTAATACTTTCTCTTTCTCTTTAATCTTTGACATTTTCATTATGATGTGTCTTAGAGTGGGCCTCTTAGCATCCAACTTGTTTGGGACTCTGTGCTTTCTGGACTTGTATGTGTATTTTCTTCATCAAATTAGGGAAGTTTTTTTCATTATTTTTTCAAATAAGTTTTCAATTTCTTGCACTTCCTCTTCCCCTTCTGGCACCCCTATGATCCAGCTGTTGGTATGTTTGGAGATGTCCCTGAGGCTCCTTATTTTATCCTTGTTTTTTTAAAATTCTTTTTTCTTCTTGCTGTTCTGATTGAATGGTTTTTTCTTCCTTATGTTCCAAATCATTGATTTGATTCTTGGCTTCATGCCCTCCACTGTTGGTTCCCTGTAGATTTTTCTTTATTTCACTTAATGCAACCTTCATTTCTGTCTGGGTCTTTTTTGTGCTGTTGTAGTACACAATGAATTCTTTGAGCATCCTGATAACCAGTGTTTTGAACTCTGCATCTGAAAGATTGCTTATCTCCATTTCATTTAGCTCTTTTCCTGGAGTTTTGATCTGTTCTTTCATTTGGGCCATGTTTCTTTGTCTCTTCAGTTTTGCAGCCTCCCTGTGTTTGTTTCTATGTATTAGGTAGAGCTGCTTTGACTCCCTGCCTTAGTAGTGTGGCCTATTGTAGAAAAGGCAGCTGTAAATTGTGTGGGGCAGAGCCTTAGGTAATTGCCAGGGCAGGGCAACCCATTTCACTGCTTTGTGGCTCTGTTAGGGTGGAGGGAGGGCTCAGAGAGGTAACAATGCCATTGTCTGGCCTCTGGAGATTTGACTGGGAGGAAGCTATCTCCTGGCACTTGCTGTTACCAGTCACTTCACTTTCTCCCTGTATGCCACTTGTGCCCTTCTTGCTGTTACCCTGGCGCTGGAATCCAGAGGGGGTGAGTCTGCATTAGTCCTGAGACCTTTGTGGGCCCTTTAAGAGGAGTCTCCTGAGAATCCTGCAGTTTATTCTACCACCTCAATCCCCACTGGTTTTACAGACAGAAATTATGGGGACTTATCTTCCTGGCACTGGAACCCTGGGCTGTGTGGTCTGGTCTGGAGCTGGGATCACTCTCTCCCAAGGTAACCCTCCCGGGTTTTATCCACCACATGTGAATGTGGGACTGCCCATTCCACCACCTCTCTATGCCACGCCACATCTCTGCCTCTCCTACCCATCTGGATGAATGCAGCGTCTTTAAATCCTTGGTTGTCAGACTTCCATACAGCTCAATTTTCTGACATATGTGGGTGTTATTTGTTCTGTAGTCTAGTTGTAATTTTTGCTGTAGTTGTGTGAGGAGGTGAAGCATTTTTACCTATGCCTCCATCTTGACCAGAAGTTCAATATGTTCCTTTTCCCCCCCAAATCCTAAAAGTAGCTATTTGTATATCTGGTCCACTTATAAAAATCAGTAGACAATACTTCAGCAGTGCTGGTTTAGAACTTCATGAAAATTCTCAAAATAAAAGTTGCATTCTCTGTGGTCTAACAACATATCCTTATAATTAATTTTTACCTTCAACTCAGGGCATTATATAGACATGTGTCCTATTTTCTTTATATTGATAAAATAAGCTGAAAATTGTCTTATCCATAGTTCCTTGGTTCTAGCAATGTTGTTTACTGTTTTTCACAGGGAAGTAGAGTAGAGTAGCACAAAGCCAGATGCCTGGCTCTCATCTCATAGTCACCTGGTACTGTCTGCATTTGATCTGCAATTCGGCAGCTCCAGAAACAAGCTTTCCCTGGTCTCTGTTAAATGACAATAAGGCCGAGTCTTCTCATTTTCATTTTTCTTCTTCTCTTTCTCCTGCTCTTCTTACTCTTCCTCTTCCCCCTCCCCTTCTCCCTCCCCTCCTGTCTCCCTTCTTCTCCTCCTCTTAACCTCCTCCTCCATCTCCTCCCCCTCCTCCTTTTCTATAATGGAGAAGACTACAGCAGGCTGGATGGGGAGACAGCACAATCTTACTGAGATGATAAGGTTGTGATTTGGGGGCAGAGGAAAGAGGGATGGAGCTCTTATGGAGACCCTAGATTCCAATCCTTATTTTTATTTGTTTTAATGCCAGAATGTATTTATGTTGATCCAATTCAACTTAATAAATTCTATGCTTACCTTATTCATGGCTGTATCCCCCGTGCTCACTGCTCTACATAGTAAGACCTCAGGATATCAGATGAATGAATGAAACCTGAATATCATTAGATTAAAATGCTGAATGACTAACTCAGACATTCCAGTTTCTGGTAGATTTTCCTCAAGTGTTCTTGGATTCTCTAAGCTTGTATTATCCAGGAGCCTTCCTGACCCAGTCCTGCTGATTGCTTCCTTCTGCTGTTGTTGGACACCACAACTCTGTCATCACCTCCACTGTGCCAAGACTGTTGTACCAAGACTTGGTGGTAACAAATTAGAGATCTACCCTGCTATTAGCTGGGACTGGGATCTCCCAGACTTGCTGCCCTTTCCTTTGGCTGAGCAGGCACTATGTCACTGGGTGCAAATCCTGTCAGTGGTTCTGGCCACCAGTGCTTTCCCTCTTAATGTGTTGATGACTCAGGAGTTGGTTTGAAGAGGGGAAGAGAACCACTTTTCTCCTGAGTAATGTTATCGGGGGCCCCACAGCAAGACCACATGGGGCTCAAGGAGTGAGAGCTTAATGGATGGGAGCAGCATGTTCATGATGCCAAGTTGGCTGGAGGGTCCACAAATCAGTCATCCTGTCTTATTGACCTTCAGGTCCTATTGCTGAATCGACTCTGATAAACTTGACAAATTCCCTCTTTTCTTTTTGATAAATTACCTTTCATTTCTCTCTTATTCCTTCTTTAACTTTTTTCCTTTACCTTTAAAAAGTAATACATATTCATGAAAATAAATTCAAAGCAGTGGAGGAAAATGTAAAATAGAAGATAAAGGTTCCCCCAGCAGTAGCCACTGCTCAGTTTCTTGTTATATGTACCTTTCCAGATGTTTCCTATTCCGGTGCAAATATATGTATAGTCAATTTTCTTCAAAAGTTCACAAATGATGTAGTATTAAAAGGCTCTTTTGCATGGTTTTCATTTACTATATCTCATACACCTTTTTATATAGGCACATATAGATATCTATATCATTCTTTTTAATAGGAGCAGAGTATTTATTTTACTGAATTGGTTCCCTATTGATGGCATTTGTTTCTATTCTTTCACTGTGGTGAACAATGATGCAATGAATGTTCTTGCCCACAAATCTTTGCTTACTTGAAAACCTGTAGAATAAAGTCCAGGCAATGAAATTGTTGTGTCAAGGAGTGTGTGTGCACACTTAAATTTTTTAATTGCATCACCGAATTTCCTCTCAAAATGCTGCACCAATTACACACCCATCAGCCACATGTAACGGTTTCTGTTTTACCAGGACTGGGTATTGTCACCTGCCTCCTCCTTGAATCTAGACTCCTGTTAGCATTCCAACTGTGAGCATGGCTAATTTGTTTTTCCTTGAGGGCTTCTCAGTCTCCTTCATATCTATTTGAAACCTGGTGGGGGCAGGAGTGGGAAAAGAAAGGGTGTCACCTAAGACCTCACACCAACTGACTCAGCCTATCTTGTGTGTTGGAGGAATTAAACAGAAGCCCACATACACACTGGTGGGTCCGTAGTAATTGTTAGTTCTCTTTCTGTTCCTGGGAATTAGGCTGGCTCATTCCATGCAACGCTGACCAACATCTCAGTCCCAGCAAGGCCAGAAGGCAGTCAGGGCCCACAACATGAATTCACTTGCTCTGTGGTTGGGATGAATTGCTCAGCCCCAGGGACCATGCAAGGCTGGGTCTCTGAGAAATGATCTGTTGTCCATACTAGAGCCAGCTGAATCTCCTGAGGCTGAATTTGATTCTGTCCAGATAAAACATGATTCCCTGTGGCCTCATCCATCCCTGTGGTCTTGTACTATCTTGCTTTTGATGTGACTTTTCCCTTAGTAAAGTAGTCCGTTTCCTTTGGGAAATGTGTAGCTTAGCCTTCTGTGTCTGACCTGGAGAAAAAAGAACTTGAGAGTTGATTGTCTCTGGGAGATCAGACACTGCAGAGGAAAGCCTCTGTCCAGAGTTACAGTGTTACCCCTGTCCTCCCTCCCTGTCACTCAGGAGAGCAGCGGCGAGGACCCAGAGGCAAAGACCCTGAGGGATGAGAGAGGGCAGAAAGCGTTTACTGTTACTCCTCTTGGATTCTTGGTCCCCTTACTTATTCCAAACCTTCAATAATTTGACATAAGAACCTGCCTAATCCACAATGGAGAAAAGGGAGCCCAAGTTGGTCCTTGATTAAATGTCAGAGACGCCTTTTTTTCCCAGGATCCAGGGAAAAATCATCTGCCAACTGTTTTCAGCAATCAGTTAATATGTCTAGACCCCCACTCCTCTTTCAGGGCCAGGAATGCCCAATCCTTGGCCCAACCCATCCGGGCCACACCCTATGGCAACTGGGCCCAAATGTGATGATGCAGGTAAGCTGCTCCTGATGCAGAAAGAACAAAGCTCTCTTTCTGGACCGCACTCTGCTTTCTCTTTAGCTCAGTCACACTCCAGGTCTCTGAACCCAGCCCAACCCTGTTCCTGCCCTTGGCCAGGACTGGTCTAGGTCCTTGGCTCTGCAGAATGCTGCCTGGGGTTCCCCATTCTTTGTTTTCCTGTCTGCTGCTGCCTAGTCTTCACCTCCAGACCAGGTCCCACTTGCTCCTGCAGCCTCAGTTGAGGAGCCTGTCAGAATTCAGTTTGATTCTCTTTCCGTCTTCAGGCCTCTCTCTTGGCAGCTGACGATTTGCCTTGACGTCTCTTTCCCTCTCTTCCAGCCCTAGAAGGAGAATCGTGTTTCCCCCTGTTGCAGCTATCCCACACTGGCCCTGAAGCCACTTTCTTGGACTATATTCCAGCTGCAGGGACCGTGACCCAGAACCACCTCTTTGAGGACTCCTCCAGGCCTGCCGTTGTTACTCATGCCGCCACCCAGCTCTCGCAGAGAGAGATTGCCATCAAATCATTCTTCCTCAGCCCTAGTTCTCAGTGAGAACCAGTCTAGTTTGGAAATACACTTGTGGTTGGGGTGCTGGGCACAGGCTGGCCCCTAGCATTTGTGGGCTCCTGGGCAAAAGTACACATGGAGGCCCACACACTGTACATCTAAATATTTAAATGTTTTAAATCAAGCAAACACATTGTTAAATGAAATATATTCCATCTACCTACCCTGAAAAATACATCTTAATAATGACAGAATAGAAACATATGGATAAAGTTATGGTTTTCAGGACTGACAGTCAGAAAATTATCAAAGATGACTGAATTTAATTTTACATATTATGTTTATACATTGCATTTGGGTCATGTGTAATTATTATCACAAAAATATAAAATATTTTTGTTTAACCATACAAATCACCATCATTTATAATGTGATTTTTTAAACCATTTGTTCAAGACATTTCTGTATTCATATAGAATTTCATAAGTTCTTTTTTTCAAATTTTTCAGCGATGGACTATTATTTTAAAAAACAGAAAATGACAACTTGTTGCTAAATTTGTTCACATGTCTCTTCAATCAAGAGTATACCTCAATCACATCAAAGTTATAACTAAACTACAGAATAATGACCATTGAGAATTGGAATCTGGCTGAATGGAAATCCTACAACCAGGGAATTAAAGAAGAAGCCACAATGAGACTGGTAGGAGGGGCAAAGAAATGGAATGGGCTACTCCCACATCCACACGTGGCAGATAAAAATTGGGAGGAATATCTTGGCTTCGGATGATCCCTGTGAGGAGCAAGGGGTTGCAGCCCCAGACGAGACCCCCCAGTCTAGTGTTCCAGTGCCAGGAAGAGAAGTCCCATGACTTTTAGCTGTAAAAACCAGTGGAGATTAAGGCTGAGGAAGAAAGAGGGCATGCAGGGACTTTCTGAGACTCACTCTTTCTGAGCTATAGCACTGGGGCACCAGCTTGAAAGGCACCAGAGACACGTGGGGAGGAACTGTCTTGTCTGGCATTAGGGTGAGAGCTAGGAGGGGAAGGGACAGCTGTCTCCCAGACAGAAGTGCTGGCAGAGGCCATTGTTCTTTTGATGAGCCCTCCCCTCAAAGAGCTGGCAGATCTTAGACTATCAATCTTAGACTATCAAGGCTCATGTTGTTTGCCTGCTCAGGTGATTCCTTGAAGCCCTACTTCACCTAACTTTTAGGCCTATCTGAGCTGTTTCCTTGGCTTTTTCATATGAATGGCTTGTCTTGGCTCATGCTTCAGGTTTTCCTAAAATCTCCCAAACAAGCAGCCTCTGCAAGCCCCATACTTCTTGCTAAGTGACCCCAGGTCTGGCACTAGCAGCTGCCCTGGTTCACAGCTTGGCCTTGCCTGGGCACCTCCAAGCCCGTCACAAGTAGCAGCTATACACAGATTGCATTGTAGCTCATGTCAGTTGACCCAGGGAAGAATATAGGCAGTGGATGACCTTTACCTGCACCTCCTGGGAGGCCCCAGAACCAATGTACCCCATGGACAGCTTTGGACTGTATTGAAGCATCACCACCCAACCACCTCCACAAATGACACACTCAGGTGGTGGACTCAGCTGGTATCAGAGCCCCAGGGAAGTAAGTCCTGCTCTGCGGGGTGAGCCCCTGCACAGCTGAACCTCCATGATGGTTGGAGGTGAGTGGTCACAGCCAGTCCTTGTAGCTGATAGGCCTAGGGGTAAATCTCTCCCATTGATGAGTCAAGAGCAATCAAGGCTCAGCTACAAGAGGAAGGTGTACACAGTGGGGGTTGCAGTTCGAGCATCCAGCTTTGGTGATCAGGGAGGCTATGCCACTGGACCCTACAGGACACCTACTGCATAAAGCCACTCTACCAAGCTCAGGAGAGCAGCTCTACCTAATACACACAAACAAACACAGGGAGGCTGCCAAAATGAGGAGACAAAGAACATTTCCCAAATGAAAGAACAGAACAAAACTCTAGAAAAAGAACTAAGCAAAATGGAGACAAGCAATCTACTAGATGCAGAGTTTAAAACACTGGTTATAGAATGCTTGATGAACTTAGTGAGTACTTCAAAGCATAATAAAAGGACCAGTCAGAAATGAAGAATATACAAACAAATGAAGAATAATTTATGGGAATCAGCAGTAGAGTAGATGAAATCAATAATCAGATCAGTGATTTGGAATATAAGGAAACAAAAACATTCAATCAGAATAGCAAAAGGTAAAAAGAATCCACAAAACGAGGACAGTGTAAGGAGCCTCTGGGACAACTTTGAGTGCACCAATATTCACATCATGGGGGTGTTGGAAGGAGAAGAGAGACAGCAAGAAATTGAAAACCTATCTGAAAAATGACTGAAAACTTCCCTAACTTGGTAAAGAAAAGAGCCATACAAGTTCAGGAAGCACAGAGAGTCCCATCATAATTAAAATGCAAAATGGTAAAGACAAAAATAGAATCCTAAAAGCAGCAAGAGAAAAGCAGTTAGTTACCTATAAGGGAGCTCCCATAAGATTGTCAGCTAATATCTCAACTGAAGCTTTGTGGGCCAGAAGAAATTGGCGAGAAGTATTCCAAGTGATGAAAAGCAAGGACTTCTAATCATGATTACTTTATTAAAATGTTTAGGACACAAAGTCCAGCTAGAGAAATGAAGCCTGATGCAAAAACACAGCTGGTATTTCCCTCAATAAATTTTCCAGATCTTGAAACTGGGTGAAAATAAGGAGGAGGCAGTAAAAAAGGTTAAAATATCAAGTGCAGAACCTCCAAAGGGTGGAATTGAATCTCCTGCAGATCTTTCAAGACCAGCCAGAAAACAGGAATGAATGGGAGGTAGACCGAATCAAACTAACACTACAATCCAGCTTTGTCTCACTTAAGCTCTGATTGGATTGAGGTGACTAGTCCCTTACCCTATCTGCCTAACAGAAGAAAAGTAGAACTTTCTCTAGTAGGAGACATCATACAGAGCCTCTGAATGTCCTTTATATACAATGTCTGGCATACATCAAAAAGTCACTATACATGTGAAAAGGCAGGAAAACGTGACCAGTAAGAGAATAAACAGACAATAGAGATGGACTTATAAATGACCCAGCTGTTGGAGTAATAAGACAAAGACTACATATAATTTTCATAAATTAAAATGGTTCCAGAAAATAGAGGAAAATATGAACAAAATGAATAAAAATATTCTATTGTCAACATAGAATTCACAAAAATAAATGAAATGATTGATTTGAGAATTATAGAGAAAGCAACCCTGACAGGACTTGGGATGCTTGTATAGCAGAATAAGCCAATAAGCAGCATTCACACATATAATTTCCCTTTGTCAAACACCTATATATAAAAGTAAAACAAATTAATTGACCTCTTGCTGGAAGCAGAACTATCAATAAACATGAGTAATTAATGCTACAGGGTAAATTTTTACCATGGTAATTTTTCTGGGAAGAAAGAATCATTAGCATTTCAATACTAATGGAAACACAATAAGAAAAGTCTGTTATCAAATAGTTTATTGGCCTCAGGCACTCAGGAGGATGAGTGGTCAAATAACCTTCTCAGTGGCAGCCTGCCAGGCTTCTGTCCTGAGGCATTAGAGGGAAGCAGAGGTGGGGATGGTTACACTTGCAAATTCAAAGAACAGCAGCAGTTTTCGTAGAGAAAGAAATAATCCAGAGGAGCAAACTATTTTTGTAAAAATGTCAGCTGAGAAAAAACTTTATGCCAGTATGTTTTGACTGAAAATGCACAGTTTAATATTTAAATATTTTAAATTCTTTTGCTTGGATTGTTAAATTCTGCTTGGAAATTAAGGCATGACAGAAACTTGGGATACAGAAGGGAAAAAACATGGAGTCTGGAGTGAGAGATGTCTAGGATGAAATCCCGTTTTCATCAAGTTCCTTGGTAGAGTACGGCCCGCCATGCACTCAGTTTTACCCAGCTGTAAGGGATGAGACAAATGTTTTCACAGCGGCCGTTTCTACCACTTTCCCCCTTCTCTTGTGTAAATCCATGCTTCCATCTAGAATCCTTTTTCTTGTTCCTTAAAATTCCTTTATCTCTTCAAATGCAAGTCTGGTGATTATGAATTGCCTTAGTTTTTTTTTTTTTTTTTTGGTCTGAAAAATCTTCAGTTTTTCTTTATTTTCATAACAGATTTATTGAAGTATAGTTTACCTACCATAAAATCCAGCCATTTGCCTTCATTTTTAAAGAATATTTTTTCTGCATATAACATTCTAGGTTGACAGGGTATTTTTTTTCCTTTTAGAACTTTCAAGATGTTTTTCCATTATCTTCTGACTTGCATGATTTCTGACAAGAATTTGCTTCCCTTTTAATTTTTGCTTCTCTGATTGTATTGTGTGTCTTTCATTTGCTGCTTTTAACATTTTCCTTATATTGTTGTTTTCAGAAATTTGTGTTTAATGTGCCATTGTGTGCTTTTCTTGTTGTTTTTCTTCCTGCTGGGAGTTCTTTCAGCCTTTTGGTTCAATGACTTTATGGTTGTCATCAAGTTTTGGTCATTGTTTCTTAAAATAGTTTTGTGTTCTCCTATTTTTCTCAGATTCCAATTACAGGCATATTCAACTACTTGAAATTGTTCCATTGAGTCTGTTCATTTTCTGTCTTTTCTCCTCTCTGTGTTCTTCACTTTATATCATTTTTATTGTGTTTCCAACTTCACTATTATTTCCTAGTGCTAATTTGCTATTAATCCCATCCAGTGACTTTCATGTTGTATTTTTTATGTCTAGAAATTCCATTTAGTTATTTTTAAATCTTCTATTTCTCTTATGTTTATATTTTTCTTCAAAATCTTGAATATATTCAACATATATTTAATTCCATCATTTTTCTCATTCTTGATTTTTGTTTCTATTTACAAATTTTTCTCTTGATTATGTGTCACATTTTTCTCCTTTTTTCACATCTATTATTTTTGGATTGGATGTTGGGCATTGTAAAAGTTATGTTTTTGTGTCTTCCTCTATGAACTTTGGACTTTGTCCTATGAGGCAGCTAAGTTACTTTCAGCTTATATTTAAGCTTTTGAGAATTGGCTTTAAGTTTTATTGGGGCTAGTAAGGGTAATTTAGCCCTACTGCTAATGCATGATCCTCCTGAGATCTTCAGAAAATGTTATGGGTGTTCATAAGTACTCTTCACTCTGGCTGGCCAAAGCTCAGATATCTCACATTTTGTATGAGCTCTGATAATTTTTCAGTTTACAACTCCTTACATGTTTTTATTGCCTTGTTTTGTGGTAGTCACCCTTTTTATGCATGGCTTAGATGTCAGAATGCACTTATGGGGACCCCTAAGCAGATTTATAGGATGTTTTTATTTTCTATGAAGTTCTTCTTATTTGTAACTTTGCTCTGCTACTTGAAGATACCTTGGGTTCATTGACCCCAACTTCTTTTCTCCTCAAGTAAACAAGACTTCCTACTCTGCTTGGGATCTTCTGCTCTTCACAGTGGCCCATACTAGGTCTCCACACAGATAGCTGAGGAATTCATAGGCTCACTATGTTTGTTTTCCTTCTCTCAAGTTCATAGCTCTGCACTATTTGTCTACTGTATGAAAATACTTTTTTTTCATGTTTTGTTAAATTTCCTAGTTATTTTGGTGGAAAGTTAAGCATTGGCCTAGTATGCCATTATTTCCAGAAGCAGAAGTCAAGACAGATGCTGCTTTAAGATAGTATGTAATTGGTCCAAGAATAGACAAACAGACCAATAGAACAAAATAGAGGAGAAGAAACAGGTCCACACATATAACTTAAGTTCTTGACTTATAACTTATTGACTTATAACTTAAATTCTACTGCAATACAGTGGGGGTAAAGGAAGATCTTTGAAATATTTGATATAGAAAAAAATTAACCTTGGTCCCTACTTCACACTGTACCTAAAAATTATTTGGAGATGGAGCATAGACACATATGTGAAAGGTAAAATGATAAAGCTCCTTGAAGAAACCAAGGGTGAAAATATTATCAGGTAGGCAAAAATGTCTTAAACAAGACATAAGGAAAAAAATTATGAAATAAAGACTCGTAATTTTTTTCATTAAAATAACAAATGATAAAATTAAGAGGGTGTAAAGGTGAACCACAGACTTATAGATGATGTTTGCCATACATATTTAAAAAAAATAACTCACAACTGGAATATGTAATGAACCCCTTGAAATCAATAATAAAAAAGAGACCAACAACCCAAGTCTTAAAAAGATAAAAGTATTGAATAGGCTATTTACAAAAGAAGCTACCCACATGGCTAATACACATATGTAAAAGAGTTCAATGTCACTATCTTTCAGATAAAGTCAAAGTAAGACTAAAAAGAATGAGATACCGCCTCATACACATCTAATTTTAGAAAGGCTAAACCTTTAAAAGGTAGCAAGTTCAAGAGTTGGTAAAGATGTAGAGAAACTAAAAGTCTTGTACATTGCTTATGGGAGTATAAATTTACACAAATATTTAGAGAACAATTTTTCAGCATATGCTAAATCTAAACAAACATATGCTGTATGACTGGGCAACTTAGCTCCTGGGATATGCCCAAGAGAACAAATGCGTATGTCCAGTAAAAGACATGAATGAGCATAGCCATAGCAGCATTTTCCATAATAGTTTCACACTGGAGGCAAACCAAATGTTAATCAATGGTAGAATGGATAATAAATTATGGTATGGTCATATCTGGAATACTAAATAAAAGTTAAAAATAATTTGCTGTGTGCAATAACATAGATGAATCTATAGTTATGAAATTGAGCAAAAGACCCAGACACAAAACACTACACTATGTATGATTATGTTTTTGTATAAAGTGCAGGCAAAACTACTCTATGGTGATGGACTTCAGAATATCTCTCGGGAGGTATTAAGTGGAATAGTGCATAAGGGAGCCTTTATGGGGTATTGTAAATGTCTATGTTATCATCTGGATGACAATTATACATGTAACAATCCATGGGTCTATACACTTTAGATTTGTGCAATTTACTGTATATAAATTATATCCAAATAAAAAAGAAAGTCTTCTACTTGTAACAACACGTATAAAACTAATGATGTGATAATTATTTTTGACTTCCATATTTTTCTGCTGGTAATTCACAATATATAAATAAAATTTGTTGTTTGGAGGGAGCATTAAGAAGGTGGCAGAAGAGAAAGCACCAGGAATCAGTCTCCCCACCAAGACAATTACACTGGCAGAATCTGTCTGCTGTAACTATTTTGGAACTCTGGAGTCTGTTGAAAGTTTGCAACTTCCAGGGAAAACTTGGACAGTAAATTGCTGTTAATTTTGGCGTATTTCAGCTCTTAGCACAATAGCAGTGACCTAATTCCCACCTCTCCACCGTGTGGCAGACAGCTGTGCACATGGTCCTGGAGCAGCTTCTACACTGTGTGTGGGAGATAGGGTGGGCAGCAATGATCCTGTCCTCAAAATATAGGGGGTCTTGATATGGTTACTGCCTCTGATCACAGAGGTGCAGACGAAAAGACCAGAATACATTATCATTGCACCACCTCAGTTGTTGAAAGATGCGCCCCTTCTGGCTGAAGTGACTTGTAGGGGACTTAAAGGGTCAGCACACTTTGCCCCCTTCATTTGTATGCTTTTCCCCTTTGGGGAACCAAATGTGAAAAACTAGGGCATTTAAAAGCAACTGTATATATGGAGAAAATTAGAAAGTAGCCACTGTTGCCCTGGGAAAGGCTCAGAAAACACCTAAGAAGACATTAAATTCCCACTTCATTCTGATCCTTGTCACAAATACAAAATAAAAGAAAGAAACAAAACACTCCTGTGATAAACAAAACAACAACAAAAATGAGCAAACCCTGGGGAAGGGGAGTAATCTGATTTCCAGAGTAATCACATTATTAGATTTAAATGTCCATTGTTTAACAAAACATCTCAAAGCATAGAAAGAAATAGGAAAAGTGTGTCCCAGTCAAAGGGAAAAAAATATGCCACCAGAAACTGTCCCTGAAAAAGACCTAATGACAGACAAAGGCTTTAAAACAACTGTCTTAACTATGCTCAAGGAACTAAAGAAATATGTGGGGGTAGTCATGAAAATAATGTATGAACAAATTGAAAACCAATAAAGAGATAGAAAACTTAAAAGAAACTAAAAATATATTCTGGGGATAAAAAGTGCGATAACTGAAGTTAAAAATTCACTAGAGAAATTTAAAGGCAGATGTGAGCAGGTAGAAGAATCATCAAACTTGAAGATAGGACAATGGAAAATAGTGCAGTTGAGGAACAAAAAAAAAAAAAGATGAAAGAAATGTGAATAGGGTCTCAGAGATTTGTGGAACCCCATCAAGTGAACCAACATATGCATTATGGGAGTTCTAGAAGGAGCAGAGAGAGAAAGGAGCAGAGAGAATATAGGAAGAAATATTGGCTCAGAGCTTTCCAAATATGATGAAACAAACAAATATCCAAGAACCTCGACAAATCTAAGTAAGATGAATTTAAGAAACCCATACCAAGAAACATTATGATCATTCAAAAAACAAAGATAGTATCTTGAAAGCAACAAGTGAGAAGCACATCATTATATACAATATTGTCAATAAGATTATCAACAGATTTCTCATCAGACAATTTGGAGGCCAGAAGAGGGTAGTCAATACATTCAAAGGGCTAAAATAAAATAGTGTCAACCAAGAATTCTATATTGACAAAATTGTGCTGTAAGGAAAAGGTTAAGACATTCTGAGATAAACAAAAACTAAGGGTGTTGGTGACCACTAGACCTGCCCTACGAGAAATGCTTAAGGTAGCGCTGCAAAGAAAAATTAAAGAATACTAAAAAGAAAGTTGAATGGAGAGCTAAAGATACCAGTAAAGGTAGATAAATGGGCAATTATAAGAGCCAGTATTATTGTATCAATGGTTTGTAACTGTACTTTTTGTTTCTTTTCTATATGATTTAAGAGACTAATGCATTTAAAGCAGGAAAAAAAACAATTATCAGTGTAAATGCTGGGATTACTGTACCTTTGGTCTGTGATTCCAAATCTTATTTTTTACATCATTTAGAACAAAACTGCATTTATTATTTTATGTTTTTGGACACAGTTTATAAAAATGTAGTTTTATGACATCAACAACTGAAAGGGATGGGGACAAAGCTGTAAAGGAGCAGACTTTTTTTGTGTTATTGGAGTTCTGTTGGTATAAATACAAGTTAGCATGTTATAACTTTAGGATCCATAAAATATAGTTCCAGAATACAAAGAAAAAGAAATGAAAAAGGAATCTAAACATTTGCTTAAAAAAATCAACTAAATACAAAAGAAGAAAGAAAAGTCCCTTGTTAGCAGTAATTGTTTTAAATGTAAATAGATTAAACTCTCCAATCAAAACACAAAGCTTGGCAGAATAGATAAAAATACACGCCCAACTATATGCTGTCTAGAAGAGACTCACCTGAGATCCAAAGACACAAACAGGTAGGAAGTGAAAGGACAGAAAAAGATTTTCCATGCAATGGTAACCAAAGAAGCAGGAGTGGCTCTATGAATATCAGACGAAATAGACTTTAAATAAAAAAGTTTGCAAGAAACAAAGGACATTATATATTAATAAATGGCTTAATATAACAGTAAGATATACCATTATATATTTTTAAGTACCTAATAACAATCAAAATATAAGAAGCAAAAACTGACAGAATTGAAGGGAGAAGTAGTTCCACAATAATACTTAGAGACTCTCAATAATGGATAGAACAACGAGATAAAAAATAATTAAGGAAACAAAAGACAACACAATAAACCAGTAAACCACGAAGAATAAAAGACATATACAGAACACTAGCCAACAACAACATACATATTCTTCTCAAGTGCACATGGGACATTTTCCAGGATAGACCATATATTAGGCCACAAATTAGGTGTCATTAGATTTAAATGACCAGATATCAACAAAGTATCTCTGACCCCAAGTGAATAAGGTTAGAAAGGTAAAAGTGGAAAATTAACAAAATTGTAAAAATTAAACAATACACTTTTAAACAACCAATGGATCAAAGAAGAACTCACGAGAGAAATTAGAAAATATTTAGAGATGACTGAAAATAAAACATACCAAAACTTATGAGACTTAGGAAAAGCGGTGTAAAGGGGGAAATTTATAGCTATAAACGCTTACATTAAAAACCAAGAAAGAGCCCTGGCTGGCATGGCTCAGTGGATTGAGTGCCAGCCTGCGAACCAAAGTTCATTCCCAGTGGGTTCGATTCCCAGTCAGGGCACATACCTGGGTTGCGGGCCAGGTCCCCATTTGGCGGTGCGCGAGAGGCAACCACACATTAATGTTTCTCTCTCTTTCCATCCCTTCCCCTCTGTCTAAAAGTAAATAAATAAAATCTTAAAAAACAACCAAGAAAGATCTCACAGCAAAAACCTAACTTTACAACTTAAGGAACTAAGAAAAGAACAAATTAAACCCAAAGCAAAAAGAAGGAAGAAAATAAGAAAGATTAGGGAAGAGACAAATGAAATAGAGAACAGAAAACAATGGAGAAAAATCAACAAAACTAAAAATTCTTCAGAAATATTAACAAAATTGACAATCTTTAGCTACATGGACTAAGAGAAAAGGAGAGAAACTCAAATTACTAAAATCAGAAATGATGCTCATCATCACTAATCATTAGGAAAACACAAATCAAAACTACAATGAGATACCACCTCACACTCATTAGGATGGCTACTATTAAAAAAAAGAAAAAATGTTGACAAGGATGTGGTGAAATTGGAATCCTTGTATGTCCTACCTAGGCACTCATCAGCTTCAGAACTCATCAAACCCTGTTCTGGTCACATTTTGATGAGAAAAATTGGTTCAGCACTGGGCGCTTGCTTGGGATTCATTGGTTTTGGCATTCATCACGAGTTCTGGAGTGAATTAATGATGAATCCCGGGGTACCACCATACACTGTTGGTGGGAATATAAAATGGTACAGCTGCTGTGAAAAACAGTATGGCTGTTCCTTAAAAAATTAAAAATAGAAGTTCCATATTATTCAGCAATTCATCTGTTGTGTATATATTCAAAAGAATGGAAAGCAGTCTTGAAAAGATATCTGTACCCTTGTGTTCATAGCAGTATTATTCATTATCGCCAAAACATGGATGTAACCCATGTGTCCATTCACCAATGAGTAGCTAAGCAAAATGGTATCTACATATAACAGAATACTATTCACCTTTAAAAAAGGAAATCCTGCAATATGTTACAATACGAATTAAACTTGAGGATATTTTGCTAAGTGAAGCAGGTCAGTCACAGAAAGGCAGTGCTGTTCTACTTGCATGAGGTCCTTAGAGCAGTCAGATGACACAGACAGAAGTGTAGTGGCTGCTGCCAGGGCTCTGGACGAGGGGAAATTAGGAGCTACTGTTTAGTAGGTGTAGAGTTTAAGTTTTACAAGATGAAAGGAATTATGGGGACAGAAGGTGGTTGCACAGTAAGGAGAATATATTTAATACCACTGAAGTGTACACTTAAAAGTGGCTAAGATGATAAATTTTATGTTATGTATATTTTAGTGTAATAAAATAGGGGAAAAAAAGCTTTTTGTTCAAAATGATTCTTGTTCCTGTACACTCTAGCTGAATGGAGTAATATTTATTTCTTGAAATTTTATCTATATATAATTTCTTCTTTTACTATATTGCCCATTAAATTACTAGTTTTATTTTAAACTCTCCATCTCAGATAGTGATGACTTATTTTATCATTATTTTTAAATCCATCTCACATGCTTGCCCATTACATCATCAAATTTCAAAATAAGTTCTACAGAAAATACTTATTTCTTACTGGACATATTGTGGTTTTGTTGGCTAAATGTCAAAAGATAATATTCTTTTAAGAATATCATGCTAATATTCTATATCAACCTTAATATTTATTCAGTACTATCAATGGTACTATTGGTTTTTAGCCCTTTTTAAAAATGATTGTATTTATTTTTAGAGAGGGGAAAGGAGGGAGAAAGAGAGGCAGAGAAACATCAATGTGTGGTTGCCCTTCACACCCCCCCAAATGGGGACCTGGCCCACAACCCAAGCATGTGCCCTGACTGGGAATCAAACTGGTGACACTTTGGTTTGCAGGCCAGCACTCAATCCACTGAGCCACACCAGCCAGGGCACTAAAAATGTCTTTTAAAAGCTGTTTTCAAATGCCATCAATGTTGGGTATAAACTAGGGCTCAGGTATTTCTGAGAGAAATCGGGCAAATCCTCCAGCATTTGTATCTACTGATACATTTACATCTGCTGATTTACTGAAGGTTTGAGGAAGCTCTGAAGAGAAGCCCTGAATTTTTCCTGACATATATAAATATGGCTGATGGACAGGGGTGGACAACAGAAGCCTAATGATAGCTAAATAGACCAGAAGCCATTGAGGGAGAACTCCCTATAATTGGAAACATTTTTGAGTATATGAACCAGCTGTAGCACAAGATCCTAAGTAATGGAGAAGAGCGCTGGTTCCAGGAACAAAACAGTGGCTGATAGTAGAGGAAATTCCAACCTCGCCCCCTGGTGGCAGGTGTGCACCCCGGGAGACACAGGTTGTGAGTTAGAATTGGGAGAGTCGGAAATTACTGACCTCTAAAACACCATGGGACTGCCTCACTTCCACTAAACATTCTTCAGGAGAGTCCCTTTCTTACTTCCAAGGGGTGAAGACATGGGCTTTCTGCCTCGAGTGCAATGCAGTGTCCAAGTTTCATGGCCTTCAGGTTGCAGCGGACTTTCATCTCCATCAGAACGTGGCATGGCTGAGCCCTGCCTCACGGGTTCCTAGGGGTGGCGGTATTGATAACATCAATAGGAATGGAGTCACAGCAGGAGTATGACTCTTGCGGAGTCATGAGGGCCTGAGGTTATGGAGTCCCTGCCTGGATGTCCATGGTAATGAGAAAGAGAATGATATAACGAACAGTTCCAGCAATTTCACTTCAGGACCTCTCCAACTGAGCATCACATAGAAAAAGCATTCTCTCTATTTCACAAGAGATAACTTTAATCTCAAGCATCAAGCCAAAGCAGCAGCATTTCAATTTCACTAACAATGGCACATGGCAGTGATGGGAATCAGCCGCCAGTGTGGAGTGGCGCTTCCTCCAGCAGTCGGGTCCTGTGCGTGCAGATTCCTGGCTTGGCTAGCCATGGCCTGCAGGCTCCACATTTTACTTGCTTGCAAAAATTCTGGATTTTAAGCTACCAAGATTTAGTTGTGAATGGTAATAGGTGACATTTGTATTCACCTGCTGGCAGAGTTTGAGATTTCTGATGATTTTTCTGAGATTGTGTGTGTGTGTAATCTAGTTTATATCCGTCCCCTTGTCAGAGTGCTGTTTCTCAAGATGAATCTGATCAAGTCAGTCACGCTTAAATTGAAACTCCGAACTGACTCCACGTTGCTCAGGGGTCCACCTCCTCGGCTGGGCTCACCAGATCCTCTGTCGTTGATGTCATCTCCTGCCCCTCTCCCCACCATCTAATTATCCTGAAATGGGATTTGGATTCTCACTTTCATTGAGTGTCTCTTATTTCAATGTTTCTACGACTATTTGGATGCTTTACGCTTTATTTTTATTCTTTTATTGATTACTCTAGACATTTTAACATATATACTTAACTTACCAAAGTTTGAAGTTAATTAATCATTTATCCTCCTTCCCCTCTCCCCAATACAAGGATCTTAGACATTTTAATTCTGTTCTTTTCTTTCCCGACATATATGCTACTGTTGTCATGGTTTAATTCTATCTTTGAAAAACCCAGCAGACCTTATTACTGTTTTATTCAGTCAAGGTTTGTTTGTAAGTGCCCATGTACTTATCATTTTCTTTGTTCTTCATTACTTCTTGCATGCTAGACCTTCCACCTAAGATCACTTCTTACATGAGATCCTGTTTTGTCTGAAGAACTTCCTTTATAATTTAATTTAGTGATGGCCTGCTAATGGTAATCTTTCCATGTTTTTCCTTTTTGAACTGTCTTGATTTCATCATGACCCTTGAAAAGTCTTTTTTAACTGGGCGCAGATTTCTAGGTTGGCCATTTTGTTTCCTCAGCACACTGAGCAGGCCATCCCACTGTCCCCTGGGTGTCTGTGGTTGCTCTGTGCAGTCAGCTGTCAGCGTATCTCTTGCTCTTTGACGGCAACCTGCCTTTCCTCTGGCTGCTGGCTCCTTTGAAATTCTTTTTATCTTTGATTTTGCAGTTTTAATATGATGTTGTAGGTGTGGATTTCTTTCTACTTATCCCACTTAAAGTTTGTAGGTAATCTGTAGCTTGATATCTTTATCAGGTTTGGAAAATTATTAGCCACTATGTCTCCACATACTGCCTCTGCCCCATTTTCTCTTTTTTTTGGGGGGGGGGGGCTTCTGATTAGACGTGTGTTAGGCTATCCCATGTCACCCTTCATGTTTCTTATCCTCTCAGATCTTTAGCTCTCTATGATGCTTTTTGCATATATTTTTTCAGCTGTATCTTTCTGTTCACTGAAGCTATTAGTACCTGCATCCATTTGACTCTTAAACCCATTTACTGAGTTTCTAATTATACTTACTATATTTTTCATTTCCAGAAGTTATATTTAGTTCCTTTCCTTATTGGCTTGGTCATTCTTTAAAGTTCCTTATTCTTTGCTCATATTTCAAAACTGTCTTTTATTTTTTAATGAATCTGAGACAGAACTGGATGAATCATAATCCTTGCTTCATGGTCACTGTCATCCTGGGAGCTAGACCTCTTATTTGTATATGAACATATATATGTATATAAGTATGTATGTACATATTTATAAAAGAATCTGCCCTGGCTGGTGTGGCTCAGTGGATTGAGTGCCAGCCTGTGAACCAAGGGGTCACCAGATCGATTCCCAGTCAGGGCACACGCCCGGGTTGTGGATCAGGTCCCAACAAGGAGTACCTGAGAGGCAGCCACGCACTGATGTTTCTCTCCCTTTCATTCTCCCTCCCTTCCCCTCTCTAAAAAATAAATAAATAAAATCTTAAAAAAAATAAAAAGAATCTAATGAATGCCTATAATCCCACCATCTAACCCAAGAGCTATATGCCCCTCTCACTCTGCTTCCCCTTGCCAGATTTGTAAGTATCATTCCCTTTCTTTTTTGTTTTTATAGTTTTATCAAATATATATGTGATCTAAATATAGTGTTCAGTTTTAGTTATTTTTGAACTTTCTGAAAAGAGTTTTATGGTGTATATAATCTTCTGCAACTTTAAGAAAATCTGACTTCCTATTGATAAAGATTTATACACATTTTTGCATGCTCTATATAATATTCCATTGTGTGACTATTCCATAATTATTCATCCATTCTTGTGTTAATGGACATTTTGGTTGTTTCTAGTTTTTTCCCCCCAACTGCAAACAGTCGTCCTATGCATATTCTTGTATCTATCTCTTGGTAAACGTGAGCAGAAATTCCCATTGGACACATAACTAGGGGTGAACTGCTGGGTTGTAGGGTATGTAGGGTCCACCACTTCACACCAGTAAAGCTACTGGCATCTGGTCTGGCATCTGATTGGTCAGGACCCATGTGGTATTAGTTGTTACTACTTTGAATATTATCCTTCAAAGTCTATGATTAACAAACATTGTAAACTAATGCCCAGTTATTAAAAATGGTTGTTCTAATTTATACCTTTGCCAGAAATATATGAGATCTTGTTGATACACATTCTCTACAACATTGGGAATTGTCAGATATCTTAATTTTTGCCAATCAAGTGGGTGTTAAATTTATGTCTCATTCTGGTATGATTTGCATTTTCAATTTGCTAATGAGTTTGAGCATCTCTTTAAGCGTGTATTACTTCTGGGTATGTCTGTGAAGGTGTTTCTGGATCAGATTAACATTTGAGTAAAGCAAATTACCCTCCCTAATGTGAGTGGGCATCATCAGATCCTTTGAGGCCTAAATAATGAAAAGGCTGAGTAGGAAAGAATTCTCTCTTTGCCCAACTGTCTCTGAGCTGGGACATGAGTCTTCTGCCTTTGGACTTGGACTCTGACAGGAACTTATACCATCTGCTCTCCCAGTTCTCAGGCGTTTGGACTTGGACTACAACTATATACCATTGGTTCTCTTGGGTCTTTAGCTTGCCTACTCAGATCTTGAGACTTCTCAGCTTCCATAATCACATGAGCCAATTCCTTATAATAAATCTCTATATATTTTATAAATATATAAAGTATATTATATTATTATAATTGTAGATCTTCAGTTATATAATTACATTTATTAAAATATATAATTTCTTAATCATAAACATTTACATATATTTATATATTTAAACTTTATATTCACATATCTTAAAAGAGTTTTTAGAAAGATTTTATTTATTTATTTATTTTAGATATAGGGGAAGGGAGGGAGAAAGAGAGGGAGAGAAACATCAATGTGTGGTTGCCTCTTGCACACACCCTACTGGGGACCTGACCTGGCCCACAACCCAGGCATGTGCCCCAACTGGGAATCGAACCAGTGACCCTTCGGTTTTCAGGCCAGCACTCAATCCACTGAGCCACACCAGCCAGGGCAATATTCACATATTTAAATATATGTATTTATGTATATTTAATAAATATAACTTATATTAGATAAATGTGTGTACATAGATATAGATATATATTTATACACATACATATATTTCCTGTTGGTTCTGCTTCTCTGAAGAGCCCTAACACAACTTCTATTAAGAGTTTTGAATTAGACATTTAAGCTTTTTTAAAATTACTTTATTGTTCTTCAATTACAGTTGTCTGGAGACATTTAAGTTTTAAACCTAATTAGAGTTGAGTTTTGTGTATTATATGAAGTACGAGTCCAATTCATTATTTTTATAAATAGCTAATTTCCCCTCCTTTTCCACTTACCTGCCATGCCACCCGTGTTATATGTCTAAGTTGCATGTGTAACTGTTTTTTGAGCTCTTGAGTCTATTGTACTGATCACTTTGTCTCTGAATCAGCATCACATGGTCTCGACGCTATCTATAACTTCTTAATAACTCCTGGTATCTGACAGGGAAAATCACAGCTCTCTATCCTCTTCTTCAGAAGTGTTGAGGGTAATCAATGAGCTCTCTTAGTATCCAGTTTGGAACTTTTACCATTTCAAATTAAGTGGTCCCTGGATCCTTGGGAAAATGACTATTTTTCAGATTTGGACAGAAAATGTACAAAATGAGTTGAAACATTTTCTTCTGATCTGTAGTCATACGCATCATCTATTGCGCCACTGGCCCGTACCTTTGAAACATTTTCTTATATTAGAAAGTGAGGAAATGACTGATATTCCTGGGGTTGCAAAAGACCCAGCAGATGACTTAATGAGGCTCCCTTTGGTCAAAGATGGGAAAAATACAGCATAAATAGAATAATAACTTCAATAAATTAAAATACATAAAATATGTGTAAATCCATGAGTTTGTACTTATATTTAAAAAAAGTACAACCCCCCTCCCCCGGTTGCCTTTGGGATACACTAGTAACAAAATCATTGCATTTGATAATCTTAATTTTGTATTGTGTTAAAAAGGCATAATAAACTGCATCTTAAATGTATATATCTTAATATGTACAATCTAAAGTACAATCTTAAATGTACAGATTGATGAAAATTTACATTTGTATACATCTAACTATTGATCAAAATAAGATATAGAATAGTGCTTCTCAAATCTTAATATGCATATGCATCAACTGGTAAATTTTTTAAAATTCAGATTCTGATTCAGTAAGGCTGTTGTAGGACCTCAGATCCTGCATTTTTAAAAAAGATTTTATTTATTTATTTTCAAAGAGAGGGGAAGGGAGGGAGAAAGAGAGGGAGAGAAACATCAATGTGTGGTTGCCTCTCATGTGGCCCCCATTGGGGACCTGGCCTGCAAACCCAGGCATGTGCCCTGACTGGGAATTGAACCAGCGACCCCTTGGTTCTCAGCCTGCGCTCAATCCACTGAGCTATGACACCCAGGCTCAGGTCCTGCATTTTTAACAAGTTCTGAGGTGATGCTGATACTGCTGGTCTGTGGACCAAACTCTGAGAGGCAAAAATATAAGTTTTATGACATATCATGTAGCATGCATTTGTACTTTCTTTTAAAAAATATTTTAGATTATTTATTTATTATTGGATAGAGGGGAAGGGAAAGAGAGAGGGAGAGAAATATCAATGTGTGGTTACCTCTTGCACACCCCCTAACGGGGGACCTGGCCCACAACCCTGACTGGGAATCGAACTGGCAACCCTTTGCTTTACAGACTCGTGCTCAATCCACTGAGCTACACCAGCCAGGGCAGTTTACTCTTTCTTATTGATGCATGATTGCCATTGCATTAATATTCCAACATTTATTCACTTATTTTATAATCAATGGACATTTTTGTTTCCATTTTGGGGTCATCATGAATTAAGTTGCTATGAATATTCTTGTACATGTTTTTGGGTGGGCATGTGCACTCATTTGGAGGGAGTGTGTATCTATGTTGGGAACCGCCCTGCCTGGTTTCAGAAGCTGCAACCCCCCAAGGCTAAGGCTGAGAGAGAGACCTTGGGACCATAAGCCACTAAGGAGACAAAACTTATTTCCCTGGCAGGGGCGCCGCCTCTGTCCCCTTTTAGTTCACCCTGCTTGGCCCCAAGTGGATGACTGGTTAGCCAATGACAGGTAAGATTCCTCAAGGGAGGGATGACTTAAGACAGGCATGGTCACAAAGGGGCCCTCAGGGAAGGACTTTGGGTGCTATAGAAAAAAGGGGTGATGGACCTTCACCCCTTGGCTTTGACATAGCCTGAGTCCTCATTCTGTCTGCAAGAAGTCTCCTAATCTCTTGGCTGCCTTACTTCCCCTGCCTGACTTAAGCCTGAAACAATGACAGAGGGCAGTGCAGCCCTGTGCTGGAAGGGGTGAGTTCCCCTGGGTGATCAGGCCTAAGAAAGAATGCATAAAATCCTGTGAAACCTGCTTTGCTAAGAATGTCCTCAGTTTTCTGATAAGGGTCCAAGCATGAAATGAGTTTGTTTCCCAAAGTTTTTTTTTTTTTTTTAAGATTTTATTTACTTATTTTCAGAGAGAGGAGAAGGGAGGGAGAAAGAGCAATGTATGGTTGCCTCTCACATGGCCCTCCCTGGGGACCTGGCCTGCAACCCAGGCATGTGCCCCGACTGGGAATCGAACTGGGACCCTCTGGTTCCCAGCCCACACTCAATCCACTGAGCTACACCAGCCGGGCCCTGTTTCCCAAAGTTTTATAGCCCTTTAGCTAACTGACCCTGACTCAGAATAAGCCCTCATAGTTCTTTGCATGTTATCTATTGTTTGATTCTTATTGCCTGACAATGATTGGTGAGCTTTACCAGTATTCCTGTGCAAATTGAACCCAATAAAAGTCCATTGAGGAACAGGCTCCTGGCCCTTCTCCTTTGAGAGATCATCTACCTTTCCTCCCCAAGCAGATCATGTCTTGGTAGACTTATTCTCATCTGTGGTGGAAGGGGGGACCCACATATCTAGTAGTAGAGTTGTTGGGTAATTAGGGTAGGTATATATTTAGCTTTAGGAGATACTGTCAAACAGCTTATCAAAATGGTTGTGCCGTTACACTCCTACCAGCATTATATCAGAATTCTAGATGCTCCACATTTCACCAATACTTGCATTGTTCTTTTTAAACTATAGCCATTCTGTTGGTGTGTGGTGGTATTCAGTTGAGGTTTTTTGGCCAATAGGAGATCCTCTTTTGAGAAATGATTATTTAAGTCTTTTCTTGGCTTTTTTTGCTTCACATTGGTTTGTAGGGATTCCTCATATATTTTGAATATGAATTCTTTACTGTATACATGTATTGCAAATATTTTCCCCAGTCTGTGATTTTCATTTTTACTCTCTTAATAGATGAACATAAGTTTAATGTTAAAATTCAATGTCAGAATTTTCTTCAATGTTTAAAAATTGTGCTAAAAGACACTTTACATAAAATTTTGATTTTAAAGGTACAATTCAGTGGTATTAAATACACTCTTATTCTTGTATAACCATCATTACCATCCATATCCAGAACTCTTTTCCTCTTGCAAAACTGAAACTCTATACTCATTTAAAATTTACTTCCCATTTCTTTCTTCCCCTCAGTCACTGGCTATCACCATTCTACTTTCTGTTTTTATGATTTTCACTACTCCAAGTTCCTCATGTAAGCAGAATTATACAGTATTTGTATTCTTATGGCTGGCTTTTCACTTAACATAATTTTTCCTTCATCTCTAGCAATGTTTTTCGGTCTAAAATTTATTTTGTCCAAAATTACGCACTGGCCAACGTGGCTCAGTAGATTGGGTGCCAGCCTGTGAAGCGAAAGGTCACAGGTTGATTCCCAGTTTGGGCACATGCCTGTTTTGCAGGCTAGATCCTCAGCTGGGGGTGTGTAAGAGGCAACCAATTGATGTATCTTATACATTGATGTTTCTGTTCCTCTCTTTCTCCCTCCCTTTCCCTCTCTGTAAAAATAAATAAATAAAATCTTTAAAAAAATAAAATTTATTTTTTCTGATATCAGTATAACCACTCTTGCTCTTGCATTGCTGTCTTCTCTTGTGTTTAGTTTTTAAGTTTTTCTTTGTGAAGCACTTAAATTCTTTTCTCATTTCCTTTTGTGTATATTCTAGAGATATTTTTTGTGGTTACCATGGGGATTTCATTTAAAATCCTAAATTTATAGCACTCTGTTTTGAATTTATACCAGCTTAGCTTCAATAACATAAGAAAACCTCTGTCCCCACCCATTTTTGTTATTGATATCACAAAATTACATCTTTATCCATAGCGTGTCCTAAAACATAAACTAATAATTCTTTTAAGTGCAATAGTATCATAAATTATGTAAAAACCAAGATCTGGAGTTATAAACCAAAATTATAGCAAGACTAGCTTTTACATGAATTGTTTTTTTTCTTTAAATGTAGTAAGTCTCTTAAATCATGCAGAAAACAAATAAAAAATACAGCTACGAATCATTGTTATAATAATACTAGCTTTTGTAATTGCTCTTGTATTTGTCTGATTTGATAGCTTTATTTCTCCGTACACCTTTGAGTTACTGTCTAGTGTCCTTTTACTTCAACTTGTAGGTCTCCCTTGAGCATTTCTTGCAGGGCAGGTCTGATGGTATAGGATTTTTGGTTGAGAGTTTTTCTTTTCTTCTAACATTTTAAGTATATATATTGGCCACTGAAGTTTTTGATAAGAAATATGCTTATGATCTTATTGATGATTCCTCGTGTGTGACAATATCTAGCTGCTTTTGAAATTCTCTTTGTTTTTGAAAGTTTGATTATAATGTGTCTTAGTGTGGGTCTTTTTGAGTTCATCTTATCTGGAGTTTGTTGAGCTTCTCGGATGTTTATATTCTTGTCAATCATCAAATTTGGGAAAATTCCAGCCAGTATTTCTTCAAATACTCTCTATGCCTCTTTCTCTTTCTTGTCTCCTTCAGGGACTTCCACAATATGTTGGACCCCTTGGTGGCATCCTGTGAGATGTACATAAAATAGCTCATCAAGAATAATTTATATTAAAAAAGAATAAAAGTTAAAAATTAAAAAAACTAAGTTTCCAATGTAAGCAGTAAATTAAAAAGTGATTAAACCCAAAGAAATTAGAAGGAAGTAGATAATAAAAATAAGAGCAAAAATCAAGAGATTAGACAAGATACTATAGAGAATTCAACAAAGCTAAGAAATTGATTTTTAGAATGATTAAAATATTGACAAATTTCTGGTAGTGAGAATCAAGAAAAAGAGAGAAAGCACAAATAAGTATTGTAAAGGAGGGCACAATTACAAAGGAAGCAAAGATAAAAGTGATAATAGGAAAATTTTATCAACAACTTTATGGCAATACCTTTGAAAACTTAGAAAAAAATAAACATATTCTTAGAAAAAAATATAACTTATAGAACTGACTCAAGAAGAAATAGAAAGCCTAAAATAGTCCTGTTAAAGAAACAAAAGTGTTAGTAAAACAAAAGAAAACAAAAAACTTCCCTTAAGTAAAACACCAGTTCCAGATGGTTTTACAGATGTTTCACCAAACTTACAAGTATTAGATTATTCCAATCTTATACAAACTTTTACAGAGAAAAGAAAAAGAGATAATATTTCCCCAACTTATTTCATGAAGTAGAATAACTTAGATACCAAGTACAGGAAAATACCAGGCTTGTTTGATTTATTAATATAGATGAAAAAATCTAAAACAAAATATTAGCAGATCAAATCCAATGATATCTGTAAAATAAATCATAAATCTCCTTGAGTAAGTTTATCTCAGGAAAGTAAAATTTAATATTAAGAAACCAAATGTAATTGTTTCTCAAGGAGAAACCCTCTCAATATAATTGATCAAAACAGATTAAAAGAGAAAACCATATGATTATGTCAAAGATGCACAAAAAGTCATTGATAAAATTCAACATACATTCAATTAAAACTCTTAGTGAGATATAAAATAGTACTCCCAACAGCTGATCAACAGAGGTCTCCAAAAACCTTGTAAGTATCATCTTAAAGAGGGAATGTCAGCATTAAAGTTATGAACAAGACAAACATACCCATCCTCACCACTTCTGTCTAATATTGTTCTCTTGGACCTGGCCAGAAACAAGGAGAAGAAGCCAAAGGCAACAGGATTATTTTATTTCTCTAAATATATGTGTGTGTGTGTACAAATATATATATAACACACAGTTATATTATAGTACCTCACAAGTCTAACAGTTGAATTCTTGCAGATGTGCTTCTGCTTTTTGTTGTTTTTGCTGGTTCTTTTTCTTGGTGCCATGTTTCCTTGTGTGTTTGATGATATTTGACTGTGTGCTGTTCATTTTCTTTGGAACTTTATCTGTGGAAATTATTTGAGGTGCGAGATGAAGGTGAATTGTTCTAACAAAGATTTACATTTCCTTCTGCCAGGCATGTGGGGCACTATCAGTCTGGGACCAGTTTATACTAAATTCTTGATATGAGGTTTTTCATATCACCTAGGTAGAGTGAATTTGATTGCATGCTGTGCAAGGTCTACCTTGTAGTTATGGATTCTCAGAAGGAGATTCTTCCTCCCTACACTCATTGCTATTGTCAAGGTTTAAAACAGGTAGTTTTCCTTGCAATTTCCTGTGTATGAGGATGGGGTGAGTTTTTTTTTTCCCAGTTTACATGTACATTAGAGTAGAGAAGTCCTATTTGACTTCTAAGTTTTTGCAAGGAGTATTTTCTCAACTTGTGCAGACCCAGTGCTTTATCTTCTTTTTCATGTGCCTTGAGGAATCATGAAAACCGAAGTTCAATTTCAACTGTTAGCAAATATACTTCTGTCATTTACTTATATTGTGACACCACACACCATTTAAAAATTCAGTAGTTTAACAAGCATTTATTATTGCTCAAGAGTCTTCAAATTGGCTGGATGAGTCTCATTCAGCTGGTCTCACTTAAGTGTCTGCAGTCAGCCATGGTCAGGTAGACAAGGTCTGTCCAGAAAAAGTCCAGTCATTGTTAATATAATGAGACTGGTTTGTGTGACATCAAAGCAACCTGGCAGCCAAGGAGAGCTGAGTGGAATGTGCATGTGTGAACAATGATGACTTCACTGTACTAGTCAGTGAGGATGGTAGAGGCTATCAAATGAGCATGTGTACTGTGTGGCTGTCTCATTTAAAATGACTGAGTGAGTAGAGTGAAAAATCTGCATCACATTTTGTGTTAAGCTTGAACATTCTTCTATGGACACAATTCGCATGATTCAGAAGGCTGCATCTATGGGCAGCTGGTGATTGGCAACTTACCTGCTCATGCATCACATCTGGTGCTGAGTTTTTTGGCAAAACATCAAATCACTGAGGTGACTCAGCCCAGATTTGGTACCCTGCAGCCCAGATTTGGTACCCTGCAACTTCTGGCTTTTCCTAAAACTAAAATCTCCTCTGAAAGGGAAGAGATTTCAGACTATTGATGAGATTCAGGAAAATACCACAGGGCAGCTGATGGCAATTGGGAGAACTGTGTGAGGTCCCAAGGTGCATACTTTGAAGGGGACTGAGGCGTCATGATCCTATGTACAATATTTCTTGTATCTTGTATCTTTAATAAATGTCTCTATTTTTTATATTACATAGCTGGATACCTACTGGATAGACCTGGTATATCTCTGTTGCTCTTGGCTGGGCTCTGTCACATATTTGGGGGTCAGATATAGGATGGTTTAAGATGGTCTTGGCTGGAATAGCATGGCTCTCTTGCATCTTGTCTCTCATCCTCCAGCAAGCTATTCCAGGCTTGTTCCCACAGTGGAAGAAGAAGACCAAGAGAAGGAGTGGAAGTATAGCCTCTTACAGTTTAGGCTTAGAACTGGCACACCATGACTTCTTCCATATTCTATTGGCCAAAGCAAGTCACAGTTCATTCAGATTCAAGGGGAGGGGGAGGATATAGAGTCCACTTCTTGATAAAAGGAGTTGCAAAGTCATGTGGTAAAGGACATGGGTTCAAGGAGAAGTGAATTGGTGCCATTTTTGCAACCAATGTATCACAGCCCCCAGGCTAAATAGAGCTGGCTTCAGTGTTCTGCTTACCTCTCTGGTTCCATCTTCACTTAAGTTTTAGCTGGAATGATTTTTTCCCAGCTCATTGATGCATTTAAGAATATTTTAAAATAAATTTTATGTATCATTTTAAAAATTATTTATCATGTTTTCAGTGAGAGGATCAACCAAGCACCTAGTCTGCTGTACTGCTTGATTGACATTTTGATGAGTTTCTGCATCTGCATATGTGTGGCTCTCCACTCTAATTTTCTCTCTAATCTCTGAGGCTCTCTATTCAAATGTCTCTTTAATGCTTTTATTCCTCTTTGATTGCCCCTCTTCATCTAGACAGAGCTGTTGTTGACTGTAGACTCTAAAAGTATTTTGTGCCCATCTTTATTAAGTCATGGAATTCCTAATATAGCTATCATAATTTATGGAGAGTAGGGCTGCTTGCTAAAAAACTATTAGGAATTTCAAGACAGTGACAGCAGAGCATTAAACCAAGAGTGGGGACCTTTTAAAGGGTGGGCTCTGTGTGACTGCACAGCACACACTCCCATGAAGCTGGCTCTGGTAGTAATTATTGTTTTACATTCCCATCTCTCTCACACACCTCCGGATAGGTGTGAAAGAACACTTTCCGAGGTAAACCTCTGCTTAATGGTTATGCGCCAACAGACTAGCAGAGTGCCAGGTACAATCAGTAAGTGATTGTTGAATGAACAAATAAAAACTACACTATGATCTCAAACATATCAACTCTTTGATGACAGCTTTATGAAAAAAGTAGAAAATAATATTAAATGTCCCTCTCCAGTTTAAGATGCTTCCCAATTTCAGTTAACAAAATTTACATCTTAGAAAGGAGAGCACATGGGGGTGCCTTTTAGCACCCTTCATGATAGCTGTTCTTATGCTCCATGGAAAGTCAGATGCTTCTTTCAGTTCTAAAGTGGGTTCCTGGGACCAACTTTCTGTCTTATTTTCTCCTATATCTGCTCTTGGCTGATTCCTGGGTTGGGAATTATCTGTGATCTTAGCTCATAATTGAAAAGTCTTGGTTGAACTGGTTTGGTAGGCAGCAAGATAGGTGGATGACCAGTTTGCCAGTCTCCTACGAGACTGCTAGGTTTCCTTGGGGGAGGGCTCTGCAAACTCCATTATGTCATTTACGTCATGTGTGATCTTTAAACACCTCCCTGGGGAAAGGAGAGAGGGCTTGGCTCCCAGTTTCAACTCTTTCGGGCCTATGACTTCTACTTTCTGTGCCTCGATTTCCCCCTTCATACCAGGAAGAGAGCCAGTGACCACAAAGTGGTTCATGGAGAAAGGAATTGCTGGGTGAATGTTAAATCAGAACTCCTTCAAGGTCTATTTCTAGAGAGGACGACAAGTCTCCCAAACCCACACTTCACCACCCCAAAGCTTTCAAGATCAGAAAAGGTGAAGGAAGGGAGAGGGGAACAGGGCTTCAAGGACGCATGCTATTCTCCACCCCAACTTTGGGTGCCCGAGGTAGCGTTCCCTCACACCCACCTTGGGAAATCAGAATCCGGAGCCGAACCCTTCCCCACATCTTCAGCCCCTCCCCCTGCGGCTTCCCCGGCGCGGCCCCCTCCCCCCCATTACAGCATCGCTCCGGGCGCCAAGACGGATTCAAGCCAGGGACTGCTGCAGTCAGCTTTCCTCCTCCTCTCCTGGCTCCCGCAGCCTGTGTCCAGGCTCTGCAGCCTCCGCCTGTGCTTCGGACAGTCCCCTTTCCCTCCTCCACCCCGCCCCCGCCTTAACACAACCCCTGGCTCAGGGCCTAGAGGTGGGCGGACACCGTGGGCACAGGTGGGGGCCCCAGCAAACTCGGCAGGTATAGCGGGGTTCTCCCTCCACACCGGGGATGCCTCGGCTGTGCGGGCTGTGGGTGGGGGGACGCCTGTCGGCGGCGCAGAGGCCAGCACAGCGCCCCGCACTGGCGGGGGCTGGGCCGGAGGAAGGGGCTCCTTGAACCGAGGCCAGCAACTGAAGTCGGGCAGCTGACAGGGAAAAGCCGAGGGAGAGACTCCTAGGGGATGTGCGTGGGGGGCTGTGTGTGACATTCAGGGTGTGACTGCCTCGATGGGGCACGAGACCGTGTCTGTGAGACTGGGCGACTGTCTCCCCACCGGCCCCGCCACTGGGTTTCAGTCCCTGAGCCCAGGTCGGCTGTGCGTGGCCGTGACATTGTGCACCTGGTCCCGGGCCCCCGGCAGACGCAAACCCGGTGGAGCCCCAGCTGGGCCTCTCCAGTGTTGTCGGTGAGCGAGGCGTGCACTCCGCCGAGACCCGGGCGGCCGCCGCCGGCTGCGACCTCGTCCCTCCCGGGTCCGGTGCGGGGGCGGGGAGCTCGGTACCCCTCCTTCTCCCGGCTCCGGGCTCCGCTGCCCTGCGTGGGGGCGGGGGCGGGGGCGGAGCGCGCGGGCGGGATCCCCCCGCCTCCCCTTCCTGGTCCCCGGGAAATCCAGCCTCCGTGGCTTGGCCGCCTCCCGCTCCCGCGCCCGCTGCCGCTCGGCGCTCGCTCGGGGCTCCGCAGTGCCGGGCCCCGTCCCTGACCGCCTGCCCACCGCCGCAGCGCCCCCCAGCCCGGGCCGCCGGCACCATGTAACCCGGCCGGAGCCCGAGCCGGGCCAGGTAAGCGGCGGGGAGGGGTGGGGACGGCCGCGCTCGCCGCGCCCTCTGCAGCGCCCCCCATCCCCGGCCTGGCTGCCGCCCCGGCACCGCCCACGCCCCCGGGCTCTGGCGGCCTCGGCTCCCAGCCCCGAGAGGGGCGAGGGCTGGGCCTCCTCCACTGCCCCTGTCCCCGCCCTCACCACGGCCTGGCGGCCCGCGGGCCTGACCCTAGGGTCGGGCGGAGGGACCACGCGGAGCGAGGACCGGCTCTCCCAGGTAGCGCCGCGGGGGTTGGCCAGACCCGGCCCGGCCCGGCCCGGCAGGAGGCTTGGGTCTGGGAGCGAGTAGCCAGCTGGGTTGTAGGGGAAGTGGTTGGTGTGTTGGGGAGATCCGGAGAGAAGTTTCCTCTGCAGGTGTGTGAGTGTGAGTGCGTGTCACTATGTGTCTGTGATGAGTGTGTGTGTCACCGTGTGGGTCTATCGGCGATTGTGTGTGCCAGTGAGTGTGTGTCATCGTGGGCGAGTGTGTGTGCATGTCAGTGGGTGTATGCAGTGTGAGTGTGGAGGGTGTTCCTGTGTATGTGTCTGTGGACATGTGTGTGAGTGTGTGTGTGCATGTGTGCCAGTGTGGCTGTGTCTCAGAGTGGATACAGGTATCTGTGGCCTGTATGAGTGTGTCTGTGTGTGTGTGTGTGTGTTGGGTGTACGAGAATATATCTGAGCAGGGTTCACTCTGAGTCACCCACATCTGGCCTTCATCCCCTCCCCACTCCCCCGGGGGGACATGGGACAGGGAGATCAGACTTTTCAGAGGTCAGATCATCCCCTCTCACCAGGACTCCCCCCCATCCCCACCGCCCCCTCCCCCCTCAGGCAAGAGCGGCATTGCACTCCCACTGTGGTCCCCACCTTCACCTACCTCAGGGGGTACTTTCTGCGAAGCTCTGGTTGTGTCCTTGCTGCATGCTGGGCCCCCGTGGCGGCCAGGCTTCAGGGGAGCTGTAGAGTGCGCGCTGCTTCTCGGGGCCTGAGAACTTGTGTCGTCTCAGGAATGTCTCACCGAGGGGCCTTCAGAGCCGGGAATGAGGAGGCCAGGTGGAAGCTTCTGCCCTGCTCTTAGTCCTCAGAGCAGGTGGATGTCCCCCAGACTTTCAAGCCCTAAATTTCCAAGTTCTGGGTCATTGGTTCAGCCTACTGGCTCTAGGTGGGTCTGTTCTGAAGCTCTTTGAAATAATAATAATAATAATAATAATAATAATAATAATAATAGCCTTTTTATCAGTCCTGGGCTTGAAAAATGTCCCCCTTTCAACTCTTTCTTCTTATTTCCCCAACAGCTCTGGGAAACAGGCAGGCCAGGTTAAGCCGTATGAAATTGCCAATATTCAACTGTTTCTGTTTTTTTACCTGCAAAAACAGCAATTTCATGTGGTTCAGCCTAGTATAATGCCAATTTATAGATGAGGATGTTGAGGCTCAGAGCTGAGTTGCATTTGCCATAATCCCACAGTGCCAGTCGGTGGTACAGAAAGGTTCCAGCTGAGGTCTGTTGGTGACTCAAGGAGCTGTTTTGGGCCATGGTTAGAGGTTGGTACTCCCTGCTGTGCTCTCTCTGACCCTGGGGGCCTTGCCCTCCACCTCTTCCCAGCATGCCCTGAGTGCTGGGCCTACTTCTGCACCCAGCTACTGAGGCCTAAAAGGAAGAGAGGGGGAGAAGAGAGGAGGGAGGGGAGGGAGAGGCTTCGTGAGTTGGCAGTGAATCAGGGTCTAAAAAGGGAGCTGGGAGGGCTAGGGTGGCAGGTGTTTCTAAAAGGAACATGAACATAGGATGAACATCCTCAGATACCCTCCCCACAAGGGCCCCACTGATCTGACAGGCACTGCCCACTGCATTTTATGCCAGGGGGCTCATGTCCAAGAAATGAGCTTGTATGTGGTTGTAAAATGATTGTTAGGGGAGGAACCTTAGAATTAACTTGGTTCACCCTCTTGATTATAAAGTGAAGACACTGAAGCCCAGAGAAGGGCGGGGACTTGCCCAAGGTCACACAGCAAGTTTGTGGGTTCCTGGTTAGTTGTAGCCCCAGGAACTTTATAACCCTCCATGTTGCTTCCTATTTCTGGAAACCCCTTCCCTCTCCCTATGCTCCCCAGAACTGAGCAGAAATTTGGGGAGAAGAGTTAAGACTCAATAAACCCAAGACTCTAGATCCTTCAAGTTGGGACTCCTTTCCAAACAGAAGGAGCTACAGATGTTTCTGGAGGTAGAGATTCCTAGCCATGTCCACCACCAATGTAGGCCATGGGCTTACCTTAGTTCCTGCTGGTGAGGGGCTGGAGCTGCTGCAAGCCAGACTCCCAGACTTTTCTTCAGTGGCAGCGCCTGCTTTCTGCTGCTTTCATCTCTCCAGCTGATGCTGGGGCTTGAGCTGGCTGAGTTCCATTTTCTTTCATCCCACCAGTTTCTGATGCATTTTGCCTCTAGCTGGCCTGACAATTCCTTACTTTATGGGTTCTCGTTGGGTAAAGAAACTTCTGGGGCTTGTCTTCTTTTGGAAAGGTCTGGAGTTAGCTTTAAATCCTTCCTAATTAAACCTTCCAGGAGTCTAAAGTGAGTGATAATGATAATTGTTCCCATTTTACAGATGGGAAGACTGAAATTTAGAGAGGGGCCTCTTGTTTGGTTGGTTTTCTCAATCTACTAAGATCAGTTAGAAGAGGTTCTTGGTGTGAGGGGAAAAAGGGAGCAAGTGACAACAGAAGCTTAGGTCTAGAGGAGCTTGTGCAGACCCCTTCAAGTTTCTTACCATCTCTGTGGTCAGGAAACCTTTCCAGAGTCTGATTTCATTTCCACCTGGTGGGTTCAAAGCTTTGTTTTCCAGTGGGGGTTGGAAGAACAGCTGTGTACCCTCCACTACACAAGCATTTGTCTTGATTCCCTCTTTATTCACCCTCCTTCTAGTCTGAAGGCTGCTGGCTCAGCAGGCCTCCTGCTGTCTGGGGAGTCTGGGTTTGAGCTGGGGTGAGGCAGTGGCACCATCGTTATGGTAACGGGTTGCCAGCTCATTGTTGCTAATAACTTATCAAGTCCCTGGGCTCAAATGCTGCATGCCTTCCCACCAGCCCTTCTCCCCATGTCACAGAAAGAAAAAGTGAGGCTGTGCGGGAGGGGCCTGTGAATAAGGGAGTCTGGGGAGGTGGGTGGCCTGGCCCTTGGGGTTGTAGCTGAAGATCCAGGGGAGATCACTTGGGGGCTGGTTTACACATTTGATTACATAATTTGCGTATGATTGTCTGGGCTGTTACGTGTCAATACACTCAGAACATGCTTGATTAAACCTGTACATGATAGATGACTCCTGCATGTGCTTTTACAAGCAGCCCACATGCACACGTGCTTTCAAGCATCAGAACATGCTTGTGTATGAATATTGCCTCTACCATCTGCACATAAGGCACTCAAGAAATCTGGGTTTGTGGGGGTGTCCAGGTATGTGGGTTGGGATCTGATCTTTTTCTGATGCAGCTTCAAAGTGTCTTGTTAACAAAGGGACAGAATAGTCCCAGGGTTCCTTCTTCCTTCTTTCCAGTCAAGAGCTCATAATGGGAGTGGGCTGGGGATGGTGTGGGGTCCCCAAGCGCCCAGATCCCAAAGGCCCCAGCCTTTATGCCCTTTGAGCTCAGGTATCCTCTGCCCCCCCTCACTTTATTCTTTCTCATCCTCTCCTCTTCCTGTGTGTAAATATTAAAGAGCTGAGCCTGCAGGGCTGATGTAGGCATGGGAAGAGAATGAAATTAAAAAGGATTCCCTCACCCCCATCCCAACACCCCCACCCTTCAGTCCCCTGCTCCTGCCTCCTTCCCTCTCCTTTCTCCCCTCCCCATCACTCAGTGCTTCCACATGTCTCTCCTCCCCGCCACCCCAGTTCAGATGGGAGCTGGTTCCTTCAGAAAAGGGGCTCGCAACAGGGTGTGGGAGCCACCTCTCTCTGCCTCCCCTCACTACATCTGCCTACAGGGCTGGGAGCCCCCACGTGAGTATTTCTTTTATTTTGGAGGTGGTGGTTAGGAAGGCAAGTGGTGTTTAGAACCAGCTGTGAGTGGCGTTGAGAGGCTCAGGGCTGAAAGGAGGTGGGTGGGGTCCTGTCTCTAGGCTCCCTCCGAGAAGCCTCCTGTCTGGGTTTCTTTTCTCTCTTTGGGCAGAGACTGAAGGGAGGGGTACCAGATGCCTCCGGTGGATGGGAGCGAGTGTGGGAGGAGCAGGGGAGAGGGGTTTCTGTCGTAAAGAGGGCTGTGGTAGGGTAAACCTTCTTTCTGGCGGGCTGGGTTTCTGGCAACGCAGCCCGCAATCCCTGGGAGCTGTCCCGAGTGCTGAAAGGGACTCGGAGCGGATTTGGTCCTTTGGAACTGTCCTGGGTCCTGAACGGGGGCTGCCTCGAGGCTGAGGATGGAAAGACGGCTGGACAGCGCTGAGGGCTCACTAGAAAAATTCTCCCAGATAACCCACTTTCCAAGGACCGAATCCCTGGATGGAAACATAGATTCGGGGGTCCTCCTTCTGGCTTTAGGCCTCGCAGTTATTCGTGGTATTTGAAAAAGGACTTCTCTTTCCCTGTTTTAGTTCCCCCTCCCCTTTCCAAAACCACCTTTCATGTGGAGGTAGGGATGGAGGGTGATATTGTAACTGTGAGCTCTCTTCTCATGTAGTTTTTAGTGCAACGAGCTTGGGGGGACTAACACCAGCCTTTCTCCTCCTGAGTCCCAGAAGTTCAGGCTCCAGGCAGTTCTGGATTTGGAGAGCTTAGGTTTTGCTGGTTAGGCCTGGGTGGTTAGAGTTCGAAAGTTCAAGGTAATTTCATCAACTGTGTGGCACCCCCCTACCTACCATACTTTGGAATTTTGGACAGGGTACAGTGAAATAACCTACAAGCCTGTCTTATGCTCTTCCCACCCCAAGCGCAGCTCAGAGCAGCATTTGGGAGAGACTTTTATTGGGAAGGAAGATTTCCAAGCAAAGGATTTGCAGAGTGGGTGGGATTGTTCAATGCTATAGAGCATAGAAGGAGGAGGCTACTGGAGATGGGGCAATGGGAAAAGGGGAAGAGCTGGCAGAGGAAAAAATTCAAATTGGGGGATAGGGTCTGGGTTTTGATTCTCAGTTCCCTCAGAAATCTTTTTCCCACCAACCTAGGGTCAGGGTCATCTCATTTTTCTGGGTTCTTATACTGTCTTTGTAACTCTGAAGGGAATAGAGCAAGGAGTTACTTCTCCAGGCCCCTTCCCTTGTAATCCCAGGGGGACAAGAGCCAAATGTCAGGACATGCAGATGAGACTGTGGGGGAACAACAGGCGGGAAGGCTTGATGGCAGCTTTGCCTCTCATCCTCAAGAGCACAATGAAATATTCAAATAGAATCCTTCTTGAGGAGAGAGGAAGGAGAGGGTTTCCAGATGACGCTGGGCAAAATTAGGTATGGTAGGAAGTTCAGGACAAGAGAGTGGGTATCTAGGGACCCCAAACTGTACCAGTTCATGCCTTCCCAGATGCAACTTCTAGTTAATAAGGAACCCCTCACCCATCGTGTTTTTGATGTAACTCAAGTTGAGTCCTCCCATTCCCTAGCAGCTTGGGAGGAGCTGAGTTTTCCTGTGCTGTGGGTGCTGGGTGTGGGTGTAGGTGCCTGTTTGGGGAGGGGAGGTGTTTGTGCTCCACTCAGCTCCCTTGGTTACATAACAGCTTTGATAAGACTTCACTTTGGAGCTACTGCCACTGCCTGAAGCAGTCACCCCTCCACCCCCATGTGCAATGCTGGGTGTCCACCCCCTTCTCCCTGGCCTCTTGGAGAGCCCTGCTATTCATGATCCAGTGGCAGCTTTCCTGCTGGGAGGTGTCTTCAGCTTGCCTCCCTGCTCCCTACCCAGCTCCTGTATTTTAAATACTTGCTGCTTTTGTTATATTGAGCCCAGGTCACCCCCTTTTCATTTTTAAGCCCCTAGATCTACCGTTTCCTTATCAGGGCCTTTGGGCTGGGATAGGAGGGGTTCACTGAACATCAGGAAGCTGCTCTCTAGGGAAGAAAAAAATCATCTTAGGAGGTTTTAGGGCCTAGAGATAATTTTCTTATTGTTTCTTCCTTTGCTCCAATAGCTGTTTTAGAGCCCAGGAACAGTGGACAATGCCCAGAGGTATTGGGAGGAGGAACTCTGGCCTTGATATTTTCTTTCTGTTTTCCCTTTTAGAATTAAAGAGTTGTATGTATTGGGGGTGGGGAATGTCTCTTTGGCATATTGTATTGATATTAGAAATAACTTTCTGAATGGAGAAGTGGGAGACTGGCAAGCGTAGAGAGCAAATGCAAACTTGTGATGCCCCTTAGAGAGAATATGGACTTCTGGCTTTGTGCATGGGATAGAAGCCAGAGGAGGGGTAGCATATTTCTGCTGTTCCAGTGCATGCGTGTGTGCATTTCTGTCTGTGTGTGAGGATGCTCTGTGAATATGTACAAACATATTTATGTGTTTGTGTATAACTGTGGACACATATACATCTATGTATGTGTTATGACTTATGTATGCATCCATGTATACATGTGACTGTGAAGGCAATTACTTAATTAAACCTCTGTGTGTGTATGCGTGTGGTGCTCACCCAGTGATGCATATATGTGAGTATAACTGTGCATGTGAATATATATGTAGGAGTACATATATGGGAGTACAAATATTCATAATAGCATATTTGTACACAAATTTAGTCTTACATATGAAAAAATGTGGCAGAGAGAAAGAATGAGAGAGAGAGAAATTGATTGATTCTGACTAAACATCGAGGTTGTCCAAAAGTTGTTTCCCCACAAGCTTAAACTTGATCCACTCTGATGCCTGTGGTTCTTCTTCAGAAAGGAGGTTCCTTGAGGTCTCTCTCAGATTCTCATGTCATGGGGACCCAATTGTTCCTCACCATAGTCCCTATGAAGGGAGTTTGCTGAGGAGAAACTTACTGCCTTGGGGACGGTTGGGTAAGGGAGCCGAGACTAAGGCTGATCAGATGCTATGGAGCTCAGGGGTGTATGTGGGGAACGAGTTTGAGAGCTTGAGCAGTCACATTACTACAGAGCCAAGACTCAAGCATCACTAGTTGGGTTTAGTGGATGAAAGGGGCAGGGATAGTAGGTAGGCCCAAGTGTGTGCATAATCGTGACACGTATGGGACACTTAGCAATATGTGTGTAGACGTATACGTGTATATTACTTTTCTGTGTCTTAATATGCAAATCCCAAGATAAATGCACTTTCTAACACACACACACGAAAAAATCTACAGGAATGATATCAACACAGGGATTTGCCAACATGTGCATACACACTAATGCACATATATTTTACATATATGAACAGAGTATGCAGAAACATGTGGGCATATGCTAACACTGGCCTGATTGCAACCCATGACTGCATCCATGAGTCTCTCACTCCCCCGGATTAATAATAGCCTGTAAATATTCCTGCTTCCTCACATGTGGCTCACCCAGCGCATACATTCAGTCAGCCAGTGTTTACTTTCTGCCTGTGATGTGCCACACCCTGTGCTGGACGCTGGAGATGGTTCTTGACCTCAGGCAACTTACAATCTAGAGAAGGTCAAAAACCTGGAAACAAGTAAGGAAAGTGTTAAGAAAGGTAGGAGAACATAAGTGTCCATTAGGGGCAGTCGTCAGTTCTGGAGTAGGGAAGGGAGGGGTTTGGCAAAGGATCTAGGGGAGAAGAGGTCTTTGAGCCAAGGCTTGATTAAACAGGCCTTGTGTTAAACAGGTGAGCAACTGAAGGAAAAGGTGTTTCAGTGACAGTAAATGTCCCAACTGGTCTCCCTGCTTCTATCCTTGCCAGCCCCTTCTCCAGAGATTCTACCCCAAAAAGCAGCCAGAAAAAGATGAGGTCGTGCCTTTCCAATGGATTTCCATCTCACTTGGAGTGAAATGCAGAGTTCCTCGTGGGGCCTGAATGGCATCAGCGCTGTGTGTAAACAACCCCAGTGACCTCCCTGGTCTCAGACAGCATCCTTACACAGGCTTCCTTTTGGTTCCACAGAGATGACAAGCACAGTCCCACCCTGAGGCCCTCGTACTGGCTTTCCCCTCAGCCTGAAATGCTCTTCCCCCAGAAACCCTCCTGACTTGCACCCTTACTTCATTCAGGTTTTTGCTCAGAAGTCACTTTTTTGGAGAGGCCAAAGTCTATCTTAAATAGTCCCTTGTCATTTCTATTCCCTCACCCCACTTTTTTTTTTAATTTTAGCACCGACCACCTCCATTATTTCATATGTATGTTTATCATCTCTCTTCTTCCACCAGAACATAACTTTGATGAGAATGGACGTTTCATTTGTTTTGTGTACTGCTGTATCCACTGTGTCCAGAGGAGTTCCTGGCTTAGAGCAGGCACTCGATACATAATTGTTAAATAAATACATTTTAGGAAGATCACACTGGCAGCCAGTGAGGAGACTGGATGGAGCTGGGCCAAGATGTGAAGCAGGGGGACCAGTTAGGGACCCATTGTAGTAGCTTTGATGAGACCTTAGGATGAGAGTGGCCTGGTGTCAGACACTGGCCGTGGAGGTGGACAAAAGCAGACGCAATGTACAAGCACACACATGCATGTATGTACACACATGTACACACGGCACAAGTATATATTTCAGGCAGCCAGATCTGTCTTAGTCAGTAGGGGAAAGGTTAGGAAGAAAGTAAAAGTGTCTTTATGCATATATGTGGTATATATGTCATGTATGGCACCCTCCAGCTAATTCTGACTGCAGTCCTCCCTTTCTTTTAGAGCTTGTCACCACCACTCCACATATACTTCCCCCTGTCAGCCAGGTGCAGAAGGCTGCCATAGACAGGTCCTTCTGCTTCTGTTCAGTTAATGATACAGGCTTCCCACTTGAGGAACAGGGGAAGGTAGGGAGCAGGGTCCTGAACAGTGGGAAGGGTCTTGGGAAGTCAGAGCCACAGAAGCTTACAGACACGTGGAGAGAAGCATGTGGACCTTGAGAACAGTGCTCAGAGTCAAGGGAGCTCAGGCCTGGCCCAGGCTTCCTGAGGCCAGGTGGGGTGGGAGGCAGGACAGCATCCTCAGGCAGCATCTGCAGTCGAACCGCACCTCCTTCACTCTTCTCTTCCTCTCCCTGCTCCACTCGGACTCCTCTGTCCTCATGGGGTAGGTGGCTTGACTAAGTTCGGGCTTAGTAGGGAGTGAGTGTTCCCCCAGGCTGTGATGTGAATTCAGGTATGGGTGACACTCAGGGAAAGGGGACCCAGTTTCTAGAGGACAGGCTGGGGGTTTGGTGATAGGGCAGGAAGCTCTCTAAGTCTCAACTTTGGCTGTTTTCCTCTCTCCCAAGAGAGCTTGGAGCATTGAGCTTGTGTTTCAGAAATGAGGAACTGAGTTTAGAATCAGCTGCTAGCGTGAAGGGACTGGGACTTAGAACATGGGGAAAGCTGGGAGGAAGGTTGATAAGACATGAAGGTAGAAATGGGAGTTGAGAGTCAGCCCCTCCCCACCGTTCGCTGACCTCTGGGAGGAAAGAGGGGCGTCAAAACGTAAGATCTTTTTTGAGAGTTCCTTTCCCAGACCTCCAGTGCCTGGGTTGCCTCATTCCCAAGAGGCTGGTGCTAGAGCCCCTCGCAGGTTCTGGGGTGAATGGGGGCCTTGTGCCCATCTCCTCTCTCATCTGGACTAGGGGCGCGGGCGCTGCAGCCGCTCCCCTCCCACCTGGGCTCTGAGCGTGGGGGTTGGGACTAAACAGCCGCCAGAGCCGCCCACCTGCCCGCAGTGTCATGGCAACGACTCTGCTCACGTGGACGATGAGGAAAGGGAGGAGAAGAGAGGAGAGAGACATCACGACAGACGTGAGGATGGGAGAGGGATCCTTAGGGTCCTGCGTGTGGGACCCCCCACCCCTCCAGCTTGGTCTGGCCCTAGCTGCTTTTACTCCAGGCTCCCCAAGGCATGGTGGGGCTTGTGCTCCAGTCCTAGCCTCAGAGTGTGCATGTCCTTGGGTGTCCTGAGTGTGATGACCTTGGCCTCCTGTGCTGGTGGCCCGCAGGGTTCTGGGGGAGATGGGGCTTTGGCATGTGAAGAACTCTCCTTCTCTCCCCACCCTGCAAGTCCGGGACGGTGCCTGGGGCTGAGGGGATGAGAGCCCGACCTACTTCTCCATTTTCTCACTATTTTCAAAAGGAAAATGACCCACTTTTCAGCCAATCGGACTAGAGCCTGTTCCCAGGCTGATTGTCTTAGCCCCCCTGCCCAGGCCTCTACCCCATCCGCAGCCTATTAGCCACGTGCTGAACCCACTTCCTGAGGGAAGCAGGTGCACTTGTGTGGAGGGGTCCTTTTCTGCCATCTGCGCCAGGCTTGGGAGGGGTCTGCTCCGATTGGGACGGGGTGGGCCAGGGCCTGACTGACCCTACCCTCAGCTCCACTTTGGGCAGGCCCTTTGATGGCCACAGTTCTGGGCACTTTGGGGTGGGTGGATGTTACTCCTCCTCTCACTCTCTGTTAGTGGGTAGTGGTGAGCTGTCATCTCAAGCTGCTCCGTTGCCATGTGGAAAAGGAGAGCCTGGGGCATTGAAGACCCATGTCTGTCTGTCTGTGCCAAAGAACCCTCCTAGAGGTTTCCGTCTGTGCCTCTCTTTCCAAGCCCCTCCCCCCTCTCTAGGATATTGGTCTGGGCCTCAGAGCCCCCTCCCTCCCTCAGCTATATTGGCCTGGCTGGCTTGGGGGGTGATTAGGGATTTAATTATTTAGTTTCTCCAGCTCAGTAGATTAATTCCATCCATCACAGGCAGGCTGAGTTTTCTACCCCTCTCAGGGCTGCCTGGCCAATCCCAGAGGGAGGGAGAATCATGGCTCACCTGGGCCTAGTGTTGGATCGGGGAACGATGGATAAAGTTCTTGTTGGGGAGGGTTTGCTGTGTGCTGTTGAGGGGATGTGAGTGCCTGAGTGAGGTGAAGTGAAAATGTCTGTCCGTTGTCTGGGTGGACATGCACGTAAGGTTCTATGTATGTGGACATGTATGTAAGGTTCTGTGTCTGTGCAGCTTCTGTGTGTACAAGCATCAGTGTCCATTGGATAAAAATGCACATGCATATGAACCCTGTAGGAACATCTGTGCACATTATATGATGATGACTATATATGTGGGAACAAATGCCACGTGAGTCGTGTTGGATGACTCTGCTTGGCTGTGTAATCTGCCTCTGGATGAACACATATGTTCAATTGTGAATAAGAAGTCTTGGGAATATGTGTGCCCAGGGGTAAGGAAGGGATGGCAGAGGAGGAGGTTTCTGGAGGCTGAGTGTTGAGTCGAGGCTCACTGGGGAGCCACCTGGTGGCCTCGTCACACCAGTTTGGTCCGAGAGACACACTATGTTTGTTAGACCTGCTGGCACTTGGTCTCTTAGTGGTTGGGAGTGTCGGGTCTGGACTGAGACCACATTCAAATTTCTCTTGGGAAATTTTCTTTACATTTCTAAGCCTCAGTTTTCTCATCTATAAAGTGGGAGTAATAGTGGTATCTAATGACAGTCGCAGGGACTACAGGAAAGAAGTATATCTAAAGCATTGAGCATGAAGTCTGCTCACTTGTAGTTGTTCTGAGCCTCAGATGTCAGAAGTTGTCTGGTCGGAAATGTGTTCGGTGCCTGAATCCATCCTTTATCAGCTTCCAAAGTGGCCCTCCCGCCTCTGCTTGCATGCCTTCCTGGACAGGACATTTCCAGCTCCTCAGGGAACCCACATCACCCTGCACCAGCTCTGCCTGCTGAGGAGTTCTGGTTCAGCCGCAGCAAGTCATTTCCCTCCTGCCTTCCCCTGTTTCTCCCCTTCTCCCTATGCACCAGCTGGGGGGTACTACTTCTTCATGGCTCAATCACTGATCCTGAACTCACTGAGCACCTACTGTATGCCAGGTCTTATGCATACAGAGATAGATCAGATAACAATTACTTTCAAAGAGCTCACAGCCTGCCAATATTTACCCTACTGTGTTGAAGTATGGGCCCCAAGATGAGGTAGCAACAGCTGTGCCCTGGGGTTGATGGGGAGGGCACTCTTAGGGAAGCTTTCTTAGAACAGAGGCTACCTGAACTACATCTGAAGGCAAAGTTGGGAAGATGGGCCTTCCATATGGAAGGAGCTCTCAGTTTGTGCTGCCTCCTCTTCCCATGCTCTCTCCCACTGTGGTCCTGACTACTGCTAAGCCCAGAATTCAGAGATGAGAGCAGGGGCAGGATCAGGCAGAGTCAAGGGGTGGAAGGTGCTGCCATGTGAACCTGGCAGTCAGCCAACTGTGAGGAGCTCAGTCCTGTGCTTGACTCCTCTATGAAAGAGGCACAGAAGAGGAGACAGGCCCTGGTATAGGCAGCCCCTGTCCCCGCTCACAGAGAGAGGGTTTATAGGACAGTGTGGTAACCCAGGAGGCAATCTCTAAGCTCCGGACTCCATAGGGAAACCAGACATTTGGGCCAGAAGCTAGGAAAGGCCATGGGCCTAGTCCAGATGAGAAGCTACTGCCCAATGGACTTTGACGTTGCCTTGGGATCCTGCCTGTTACTCCCTGATGGCCCTGGCTGGCTCAGGTCTGGCAGCATCCTGGAAGCCAGGGCAGCGCCAGCCCAAATCTCATCAAATACCATACACACAAATAAAAGGCACTAGTGCACTCAAATCAGGAGAAGCCAATATATGGAAACATGTGTGCCAGTGGCCTTGGGTAGATCAGTTTCTTTACCCATTGCCACAACTTTAGGAGGTAGGTGCTGTTCTCTCTATTTCACAGATGTGGAAATTGAGGTTAGAACAAGTTGAACACGTTGTTCATGGTCATGCAGGTAAGCTGCAATACAACGGTTGGAGGCAGAGGATTGCCTTTCCAATACCCAGCAATAAGGTTGTTGGGCCTTCCATGCCAGATCCCTTGCAAGAGGGACCCCCAGCCCTGGCTGAAGGGGTCTGCAAATCAAGAGTGTCTCGTTCTCTCAGATGCCACTGGCTTTGGCCACCAGGGCCGCTGGGCTGTCTCCGGCATGCTTGATGTGTGTGTGTGTGTGTGTGTGGGGGGGGGGTGTCTTTAAATGGAGTCCAGGCAAACAGAAATCCAGGCTGGATTTCTAATACTGAATCCTCCAGGGGCTCCCTAAAGCCTCTGGAGGAAAAGGAGTGGAGGTCCTTTCTATGGGCTGTGGGCACAGGAGGAGAGTGGATGAGGGCAGCAAGTGAAGACTTTCCTTCCTGCAGTAGGTATTTTTTGAGCATCTGTTAGTGCCGGGCATTGTTTTAGAGACTGAGAACACTGCAGCACACGAGGCAGACATAGTCCCTCTCCTCCTGGGGCTTATCTTCTGCTATTAGGGGACATACTATGAACATGTAATAGAGAATGAAAATAATTGCAAAGAGCAGTAAGTGTTATGAAAGCAATGAAACGGGTGATGTAGAGCGTATGTGGAGGATAGGGCTCGACTTTAGTGAGTGGTCAGGGAAGGCCTCTCTGAGCTGAGACCCAGAAGATGAGACAGACAAAGCCATGGGAATATCTGGGGCAGAGCGTTCCAGCAGAGAGAACATCAAGTGCAAAGCCCCCTGAAGTGGGATTTTCAAAGAGATTACCGGTACAGTGGGTTAGTCACAGGCTGAACACTGTCCAGTGGGTTCAGGAGATGGATTTAGATTGGGGTCTGCCTAAACGTCTTGAGTGTTTTGGAGCAGTAAGTCGATTTTCTGTGAAATTTTTACCTTAACCCCCAGGAAGAATTGATCAAATAAGGTAATAAAGGTGTATGAAAAAGCCTCTCAGCCTCCCTCCTTCTATTTTGTTTCTCCTTCCTTCTCCATTTTCTGGGGCAGTGGAGTAGGAGAAGGAGGTTTCCCCTCGGGTCCTAAGGGATGGAGTTGGGTCTTCAGTTGGGCGTATTGAGTCTTCAGCAACAGGGCTGGGTAAGAGGGTTGAGAGAGGCCAGGGGCAAGGTCACCAGCCCGGCGACAGAGATCCTGCCAAAGGCAGCTGGGCAAAGCCAGTGTTGAAATGGTCAAGGGGGCTCAGGCAAAGCTGGATGCAGGAGGAAGTGGGGGGCTAGGGGAGGAGTGCTTCTCCACGGGCTCAGGAATGTGGACTACAGGCCAGAGGCTCTGTGTTAAGGCCCCCCAGTGCCGGCCATTTCATAGCGGGCACACAGCCCCAGCCACCCAAAGTGCTGTCAGGACAGGGGTGGAGGCGGAGTGGAAGGCTGGACGGAGAAGCTTAGACAGAATCCTGGCCATTCTGATGAAGTCAACACAGGAAAAGGGGATGGCTAGGCAAAGCCCGAAACTTTGGTGTCCCAAGGGCACACACGGTGCACCCACAGGCATGGAAGAGCCCAGGCCTACAGCAGCCAAATGAGTTCCAGGCCTCACCCGCTGTAAGTTCTGCTGTGTTGGAACTGGTATGCGGATGACCTCATAGGCTCCAGTGTGAAGGGACTAGATGGGCTGGTCCCCAGCAAGACAGCAGCTGTACCCCTTTGCTGCCATCTGGACCGTCATGTCCAGCTTACAGCTCTCTCTCCCCGATGGCTTTGTGAGGAAGGAGTGAATTGGTTAATACCTAGTATTTGAAATCTTTCTCTCTGCCCAAGGCAACGCTTTGTGTCAACCTCTGAAACACTGTCAAACACTGCTGGATCCCTAGGTGCCTGGGTGTGGATAATCTTGAGTGAGAACTGTTTTTTCTCAGCAGAATACCTTTGGTCTCAGATGGCTGCCCCACAGAGATTAAGTGACCTACCCAAGGACACACTGTAAACCAACGAAAATCATGAGAATGAAAGTACATGTAATGAGCCCTACCTTTATTGCGTATTCAGCCTGATACAGTACTAGGGGATTTATATGCTTTACCTCATTAAGCATCATATCATTAGTACCTTTCTGATGGCTCTATTATCATCCCCATTTTACAGATGAGAAAATAAGCTAAGGGAGTGAATCACCCGCCCAAGTACACAGAGCTAGTAAATGAGGGGAAAGGGATGTGAACCCAGAGAGTCCTCACCGATAACTGCTTTGATCCAGGGAGTTTGAGAGTTGCCTAGGTCGCAAGAAAGGAAAGTCAATCCATCTGGCTGGACAGGGCCCTGGGGGAGAGGAAAACGCCCTGACTCCTTCCTTGCAGTCCTTTCCTTTCCTATTTTCCATTCTTTTTCTGGAAGGTAATTGCTTGGGGCAGTGACAACCTCCTGGTGAATTACACAGCTGGTTTCCCAGTGAGATTTGTAACAACAACCCCGCCAGCCTGGCAGCCCCCAGCAAGTTCCGGTTTAAGAAACTAATTGCTGGATTGTGTAGCTGGTGCTAAATTGGGTAATTTCTTGGTGACGGCATGTGTGCCGCTGCTTCCATTCCCAGATAGATTTGAGCTGCATCAGAGAATTCGTCACACATGCCACTCTCCCAGACTCCTTCACTCCCCCCTTGGCAGCCAGCTACAGACAATTACAAAAGTGACCGCTTTCCTGGGTCCAGAGGTTCACCATGTGGGCAGCCCTTTGTGTCCTGGGATTGCAGAAAGATGACTTGGAGCAGGAAAATGGAGAACATAACACCAGCACCCAGAGTTGTCACAGGGCTGCAGGGAGCTTCCTTTATTCTCTACTTCTCTGACCTTGGACTTGGAACAAAACTTGGTACTCAGCACACAAGGGAAAAGGCTAAGCCACATTCTAGTTAGCTCTAGAGTATGTGGTATGTGTGAGGCTGTTTTATTTGTTTCCTTTTTTAAAAATTTCATTTTCATTACTGTGTTTACTTCAGAATGGCGCTGAATAAGTTTGGCTTCTCCGGGCTGGCATCACAGGTGGGAGAAAAGCTAAGGCACTGGAGTGAAGCCACCCTGGGGTTGACTTCTGGCTCTGCCACCAAGTCGGTGACCTTAGGCAGGTCAGTTAGCCTCTTCAAGCCTCCGTTTCTTCTTCTGTACGTTGGGAAGGGGGATAACACCTATCCTTTGGAATAGTTGTGGGAATTGAAGAAAGTGTCATAAGTGAAAGGATCTTGTTCTTTGTAGGCTCACATTCACTCAGCAAACACCTGTCATTTGCCAAGCATTGTTCTAAAGGTTGGAGATAATGCAGTGGATAAGATGGTTGAAATTCCTGCACTTACATGGAGTTTACATCCTAGTGGGAGAGACAGCCAGTCTCTGAGTCACTCAAATTGAGAATGGTAATGATTTAAGAGCTATCCAGGTCCACAGTGCCTTGAGAGCAAACAGCAGGGGGATCTGACCTAGTCAGGGAGGCCAGAGAAAGCTTCCCCCAGCAAGCAACAACTGGGCTGAGATCTGAAGGGTGTGTAGGAGTTAGCAAGGCAGAGGTGGGCGGGCAAAGCTTTCTGGACAGGGGCATCAGGCCCCGTGATGGGAGGGATCCTGGGACTGCAAAAAGCCTGGCCTGGCTGGAGCAGAGGAAGTAAGGGGAGCATGTTGTGAGAGGAAAACTAGGAAGGGCCAGACCCCGCAGGTCTCGCTGGACAGGTTAAGGTGTTTTATCTTAAGAACATCAGTAAGCCAATGAAGAGTTTTAAGCAGACGAGCGACATCATCAGATTTGTGTTTTCAAATGACCATTTGGTTTGCATTAGGGTAAGAACAGAAGCAGGGAGAGCAGTTTGGAGCTTTTGCAGATGTCTAGGCAGGAGGTGATGCTTTTGAGGTAGTTGGATTAGTTAGCAGTGCTTTCTGCTGCAAATACAGAAAATCTGGCCGACAGTGATTTAAATACAGAGTCTATTTCTTACCACATTTAGGCCTGGAGGAAGGCAACTGCTTGTGTTAGTTCCATGGCTCACTGGCTCTAAGACTAGCATTTCTGCAACTCTCTAGGCTTTTTTCTCATGGTGGCAGGAGAGCTGCTCTAGCTCTGGCATCATGGCTGAATTCAAGCCGAGAAGAAAGGTGGGGGTGGGGTGGGGAGAAGGATGGCATTAGCAAGCCTTACTCCTTTTTATCACAAAGGTAAAATCTTCCCTAAAAACCCTTACCCAATTTTTATGTATATGTCATTAACGCAAAGAGCATGATATGTCCCCTAGTTCCCAGGGAGGCTGGGAAAGGGGAAAAGAGGATGGCAATGAGCTTCAACTAGCCAGCTAACAATGATTTGGTGGATGTGGAAATAAGTGGGCAGATCTGCTGTTAGGAAGCAAAATCCAGAGGACTTGGTGATGAATCAAATTGTTAGTCTCCTCTTGTTTTTCCTTCTTATTAATTATGTTTAGTACTAAGATGGCATCAGGAGGAATGCGATCGTAAAACATAAGACAAAGGAGAAAGCCTATATAATCAAATCAATATCAATTAAATCTTTTCTTTAGTGCATCCATAAATTGGGTATCTTCTTCCCCCAGTAATTGGGATTTGATTGTCTTGCTTACTAGCTGGACATTGGAAATTTTGGAAATCCAAAATAAAGGCTTTCACTTAGGGATTACACTGCATAATCTTTTAGAGTTTATAAAGTGGTTTCACATACGTAGTATAGTTTGAGATTAAAATGCTGGTATATCATTAGGCTTAAGAGGGTAGGTCACTTGGCTAGTGTCACACATCTGCTCTCAGAGCTTGTGACTTTTCCACTGGACAGTGCTGTCCTATCAGACATAGATAAGGGAGTTGGGGGTGGATTTTCTGGAGAGGAGAAATGACAGGGATCCATCTCCCTGAGGCTAGGGCTGGGAGAATGTGGGTTAATGCTAAAGAGACTGACCTTTGATAAGATGTTGATCAGGGCTCGGTGCCTTTGACAGCAGCACCTGTGTGGGGTGGGAATGTCCACCACTGGGAAGCTCAGCATGAGGCTCCAACTTGATGTGATCACAAGCAAAGCAAGTAAGATAACCTTGGTTTCTGCCAAAGTGGCCTTTCATGCTGTGAGTCTCAGACATGGGTCCCGCCTGGGGCAGGAAGGGGAGGACCATGCCATGGATGAAGGACCAGGCTCTCCAAGCTTCTTTCTAAAGCACAGAGATGCTGCCAGGTGCTTTTCAGATACCAACTTGCAAGACTGTCTTGGTCTGAAGTCACCTCTGCTTTCCCAGAGATGAGCAATGGAGGAGAATTGTCACCTAGAGCCAGGCAGTTGATATCTTTGAGGTCACCCAGTTTCCCTCCAGGCAAGAAAATCAATGGCTTCTCCAGCCTAGGCTACAGGGTGGACTGGGGGTTGGGTGTGTCTCACTCTCTCCTTCATGGAAGATTCCCAGGAGACTCCACAATCTTCTTCACTGTCTCATCCTTCAGGGTCAGGAAGTTCTTCCTGGTGTCTGACTGTACCGTTTCCACTACTATTAATCATGCCTGCAAAGCTAGCTCTTCTTTCTGATATCCCCGTGTCTAATAATGGCATCATTAGTCTTCCAGTCACGGCTGTTGCAAATGTTAGAGTTGTCTTCCTTTCTCCCACGTCTTGACAGCGTTTGCCAAACCCTGAACGTCCGCTGGAACTCTCCTACCCCACCCCTCAGAATTCCTTCTTTGCCCACCTTTCCTGCCTTCGTGCCTCCACTACTGGGAAGTCTGTCTCCCCCACTGCCTTTGTCTGTGGAACACACAGCCATCTTGTCCCCATCTCAAACATACTCTTCCTCGGGAAGACTTCCTCAATTTTCCTCTATTGTGTCTGGTCTTGCTCTCATCTGAACTAGCCTCACGTCTTGGTACCTCTTTCCAACACAGTCACTTATTCATCTACTTAGTGAGCATTTATGAAGGACCTGCTCTGGGCAAATCACTGAGTTAGGTGCTGGAGATCCAGAGATAAATAGGATTTGATTCCTGCCCTGCAGAAGACGACATTCTAGTTGGGGAGACAGAAACTGAAGCAGACAATTTCAATGCAGTATGATAGCTACTTTCATGGGGATCCCAGGGTGTTATAAAAGCCCAATAGAGAGGCATAACCCAGAATAAGAGTACAGAAAGTCTTTGAGGGAAGGTGGGGCTCAATATGAGCAAGTGGGAAAGGGAAAGGGTTGGGGGAGGGAGGTGGATGAAAGGAGATCCTAGGAGGAGGGACCGGTTTGTGTAAAAATACAGAGACCTAAAATAATCCTGTTATGTAAGAGGTTGTTCCCTGTTAGACTATAAGCCCCTCAATGATAGGGATCACACTTATAGCAAGCACCTCTATACACTTCTCACACAGAGTCTTGTTTATGGTAGCTGCTGAACAAATTTTTGTGGAATGCAATCATATTTGAGGGCAATGAAAATGCAGTGGCTCAGCACCATGGACAGATCTCTAAGACACCTGCAGTTGGAGGTAGTCCAACCTGTAAGCTCATTTCCATGTATTTGCATAATGAAGCCCAACCTCATTTCCCTGGGGGTCCAAAGGCTCTGCATCATGGGGGATACAATCAACCCTGGTTTAGGGGGTTGGGAAGGAAACTGGTCAAAGCCAGGGGCTGGTTCTCTGAGGAGGACTCTGGGAGGAACTTTCCCCTTTGCTCTCTTCACCATCCTTTTCTTTTCCATCAGGAGCCAGTGGTCCTGAGCCTTCTGAAGTGAGGATTCTGCCTGGTGGTGGCGATCCTGATACCAAGGATGGGACGCCTAGGATGGTGAGTGATAGGAGAGTCTGGGAGATGGGATTAGACTGAGGCTCTAAAATCAGAGTAACTTGGGTTTGAATCTTGATTTAAAGTGACTCATCCACTTATTGGCTTTGTGGCTGAGCCTTCTGAGCTCATTTTTCTCATGGGTAAATGGGGATAATAACTACACACGGTATTTCAGTGGGATTAGAGAATATTAGTTATGCGCAGTACCTGGTACACATAGCAAGTGCTCGGGAAATAGGAGATGGGCCGTGAGTAGGATCTGGAGCGAGCCTGAAACATGGTGGGTATTGGGAGGTGGTGGTGGGGAACAAGGGGGGATGAGTCTTGAAGGGGCTGTTGTCTGGAGCCTTTGAGGCTGTTATCCCCTCCTAGTCAGCAGATGGCCCAGGAGCCTGGTCTGGGGTGAGGGAGGGCGCCGTCTGCCAGCATCTCAGTCCCTGTTCCTCCTGCTGTCACCCCCTCCTGCCACAGCTCCTGTCCTGGCAGCTCTGGAGTCCTGATTGGAGGCAGCTCTTGCTGAGAGCTGACCTCTCTGTCCTGTAGCCTTGGCAAGCCTGGGATGGGGGCCAGGGGCACTGTTTCCAGCGTTTTCTCTCCATTACCTCTCTGCCCTACAAGCCCACTGTTCCTGGGAGGGAGGACTCCTGGGTTCCAGTCCCAGTTTAAGAGTCAGATGCTGCCTTGTACATTCCTCCCATTTATGATTTCTTCTCCCTTCATATTCTCCTTTAGTGGAGGCGGGGGGTGGCAGGTGGGGGTGAAAGGCAAGAGGGGACATTTCATTGGAGAATAGTTAAAACCCGGAAGAGGAAAGGAATCATCTCAGGTTACTGCTTCCTACCTCAGTCCTGGTGGGGAGGGAGAATGAGCCTGCAGCCAGATGGAAGGAACAGGGTGTGGAAGGAAAGGGAGGGCTTCTCCTGCATAATCAAGCTGGATATATAGACTTGGGTCAGTGTTCCTTTTGGTTATTGCTGCTGGGAGCTGTGACCCTGAGGCCTGGCTCTTCACCGCAGTGCAAGAGGGTAGGGATGGGTCAGAGGTGCGGCTCTGGATCAATTTGCCTAAAGTCAGATTGTTAAAAGCCAGTTCACCTAATGACTGGTTTCTCTGAATATGTTGTACATCAGTTTGGGTATGTATTTATTTTTGATAACCCTGGGATTTTAAAAAACTCATTTGGCTGAGGGCATTTCCTCTTGTGAATAAGTATCAAATTTTCAGCACTTGATGAATGATGGTATTACTTTGTGCCCTTGTGAGTGTTTTTGTCTAGTATGACCCTTTTAAGGACTTTAAGCCCATTGGTGGAAAGACAGTACAATTAATCACCATAAATGGATAGGCATTACCTAAAAGGATACCAGAATGCCTAATACAAGGTAGTTTTAGGTGAAGTGGCCTATTGTTCAATCTGAATCCCGTTTCTCCCTGTTTTCCCAGGAGGTTCCTGGGGCCTGGCCCCCAACACTATGAAGAGCCCTTGCTGAGGCCATGAGGGGTTACCATGGCGACCGAGGCAGCCATCCCCGCCCAGCCCGCTTTGCTGACCAGCAGCATATGGACGTGGGCCCAGCTGCCAGGGCCCCGTACCTGCTGGGCTCTGGGGAGGCCTTCTCCACCGAGCCCCGCTTCTGTGCCCCGAGAGCTGGCCTGGGACACCTTTCTCCCGAAGGGCCCCTGAGCCTGAGTGAGGGGCCATCAGTAGGCCCGGAGGGAGGGCCAGGGGGGACTGGAGTTGGGGGGGGTAGCAGCACCTTCCCCAGGATGTACCCCGGGCAGGGCCCCTTCGACACCTGTGAAGACTGCGTGGGCCACCCGCAGGGCAAGGGTGCCCCCCGCCTGCCTCCCACACTCCTGGACCAGTTTGAAAAGCAGTTGCCAGTTCAGCAGGACGGCTTCCACACACTACCATACCAGCGAGGTCCAGCAGGTGCCGGGCCCGGGCCAGGGCCGGGGTCGGGCTCTGCCCCTGAGGCCCGCAGTGAGAGCCCCAGCCGCATCCGGCATCTGGTTCACTCTGTGCAGAAGCTCTTTGCCAAGTCCCACTCTCTGGAGGCCCCGGGAAAGCGGGACTATAATGGGCCCAAGGCTGACGGAAGAGGTGGCTCTGGGGGAGACAGCTACTCTGGCCCAGGCTCAGGAGGACCCCACACCTCCCACCACCACCATCACCATCACCACCACCACCACCACCAGTCCCGGCATGGCAAGAGGAGCAAGAGCAAGGACCGCAAGGGGGATGGGCGGCATCCGGCCAAGGCTGCTGGCTGGTGGAGCTCAGATGACAACTTGGACAGTGATAGCGGCTTCCTGGCGGGTGGGCGGCCTCCTGGGGAGCCAGGTGGCCCCTTCTGCTTGGAGGCTCCAGATGGGTCCTACCGGGACTTGAGCTTCAAGGGGCGCTCGGGTGGGTCAGAAGGCCGCTGTCTTGCCTGCACTGGCATGTCCATGTCTCTGGATGGACAATCGGTCAAGCGAAGTGCCTGGCATACCATGATGGTCGGCCAGGGCCGGGATGGATACCCAGGGGCCGGGCCAGGCAAAGGGCTCCTGGGTCCAGAGGCCAAGGCCAAAACCAGGACTTATCACTATCTGCAGGTGAGGCTTTGGTGGGGGTGGGGAACAGGGTCGCCAGCCCCCATGGTGTGGTCACCCGGTAAGCCATGGGAAGGGACAGATGGGAGCCAGCTGTCACCATGATAGAGGGTGTGGATGCAGGGCGGTTGTGCCCTGCTTTATTCTGTAAGACCTTTAGCCCCCTGTGGGACCTCAGTTTCCCCACTTGTGCAATGAAAGGGCCCTCCTATTCTGACGCTGGGTTTCAGTGCCAGGAAAACTTCCCCTTGACTGGTTGTTTTGGACAAGCTGTGCTGGCCTCTGTCTTGTGAGGGTGGAGGCAGAATGGGGTTGATGGTGGGCCGTGGACAGGACAGTGTGGTGCTCGCTGGCTGTAGCTTCCCTTGAGACTAGGGGTCAGCAGTTGGAAGGCAGTGCTTCTGCACCTCCCAGGCCTTCTCCAGACCTCTCTTCTTTTCAAATCTGGGTGGTCCAGCTATTGTTTGAATATGAAGGTCAGTTCCAGGGCATGCCTCTGCTGAGGTCATTCTGGGTGCCTGTGGTAGGGCACCCATGAGGCTGTGGAAGATCCCTGGAGCCTGTCCTGTGGGCTTGCCTAGGCTGGGGTTCACACTGAAGTCTGAGCAAGGCCTCCTGGGATTGATCGGTGCAGCTGATAGCTGGCATGCTGTCCCCATCCTGTCTCACCATGTCCATGGTCTCTGCAGAAGAGGCTAGAAGCTCTGACTCCTTCTTTGTGAGGCTTCCTTCATCCATCCCAACCTGTCCACTCTCCACCTTCTTACTGAGATGGGCTCAGGGGCTCCCCTCACCATTACCGTTCCTCTTCTCTGTCTCAGGCACCCCTCCTGTCCCCCGGAGATGTTTTCTTGAGCCCTCCCATAGTTTTAGAAGGACAACTCAGTACAAATTCTAGAAGTCCAGCAGACTTAGGGTTATCCCCCAAACCCACATTCCACATAGTTAATCCACAGTTGTTCATTCTGTGAGTGTTTCCTGGGTGCTGTGGATACAAAGGTGCAGACACAGATGCTGCTTGTGAGGAGCTCCGTTTAGAGGTGGGACAGGTAAGGAAGCAGATAGAAGTCAGTGTGATAAGGATGGGATAGGAGAGAGCGGTGGGCACCATGGAGGCAGACAGGAGGCATCTCACCTACCCTGGGGTGATGGGGGCCAGAGTAGCTTCTGGGAAGAATGTCCCCTGAACTGAATCTCAGTGCAGAAGTGGATTAAGGATTAAGAGCACCAGGAAGTGGATTAAAGATTAGAGCACCAGGAAGGAGCCACAGCATGTTCAAATGTGTGGAAATTGAGCTTGCATGTCTTTTGGCCATCACTGGTTTTACTGGTAAGTCGTTCACACATGAGGGCTCTCCTGGTGGGGAACTCATGAAAGCGCAAGGGAACAAGTGGGTCACAGTGGAAGCAGGAAGGGGTGGGAGGCAGAAGGGGCGGCCGGAGGTTGCTAGGATTCAGGACTGCTGGGTTGGCCTTGGATTGCCCCCTCCGTGGAGACAGAGGTTGTTTAAGATGGCAATTGAAGGGCCCAACAAGAAGGGCTGAAAAGGGAGTACTGACCCTTCTCCCATAGCCGAGCCCTCATCACTGCCACTCCGCTGCTTCCTGCTGCTACTCCAGGGCTGCCCTGACCTCCCTGGGGGCTTCCTTGTTAATATGCACCTCACAATGTCCTGCAGAGGAGCCAGGAGCTCCGCAGTGGCTACGGAGTGGGAAGCCTGCAGTGTGGTAGAGCATGCCCTGGCTGTCCCATCTGCTCGCCTGCCTCTCTCCGCCTGCCTGTGGCTCCTCTCTCTGCAGTACGGGGAAGGGGAATGACCCATCAGAGTCTGGGGTTCTAGGGCATCTTAAGCCTGGGAGGTCTGAACGCATTTGGGGGAGAACTAGGGGCTGTAGGGACCTTTCAGACAGCCTGGTGCCCCCCTGGCACAAAAGCAGGGGAAGCTGATCCCATCAGATGAGGTGTCGTTGTTGGTCCCCAAACCTTTTATGGAGACTGCTCCTCTCCCTGGACCACAGCTCTCCCTCAGCCCTGTCCCTCCCTGTGGGTTCCTTCGGGGCACCCCATCCCATCCCTGGGTCCCCGTTTGCACACTCACCTCTGTACCCTCACCTAGTCTCATCCCCAGAGTCTCTTTCCCTCTCCTGACCCCTCTCAGACCTCCAGTCCCACCCCAATTTAACTTGTTTTTTAATAACAGGTGTTTTTAATCTTCCCTCCCTGTCCCAGTCCCCTCCCCCACACCTTCATTTACAGTGTAAGCTAACCATCATGGGCTCCCTCACTTTTCCAACAGCCCATCAATAGACTCATGTAGAGCCCCGGCCACCCTCATCCCCCTCCTTCTTGGCTCAGGAGATGCTGGGACCACCAGCCCCAGGCTGATGCCTCTAGCAGGGCTTCAACCCACCTCTCCAGGGTCCTCTCTACCCCTGAACCGTCTGTGCTCCTCCCTCCCATCTGAAGACTATTTTTACTGGCTTGCTTCCTCATCCTGAAAACATGCCCAAGTCTCTCATTCTGAAAAAAAAAAAAAATCTTTCCTCAAACCCATTCCCTCTTCCATCTCTGATCTCCCTTCGTAACCAAGTTCTTAGACCGGAGATCCCACTTCTTCCCTTCCTCTCACTCCCCCCTTTACTACAGTCTAACTTTCACACCCCTCCTCTAAAATGTCCAGGCAGTGGCCTCTTGAGAGGCTTCCTTGAAAGGTACCCTTCAAAGGCAATACTAATAACAGCATTTATTGAGCACTTACTATGTGCTGGCACTCTATGTTGGCACATTTATCCTTCCCACCAACCCTGAGGTGTCGGCATAGTTACCATTACCGATTCACAGATGAGAAAACTGAGGCTTGGAGATTAATCAGTTTTGCTCAAGTTCACCTCGTTGGCAAGTGATGGGGCCAGAATTTGAATATAGATCTGTCTAACTCCTGAGCTTGAATTACTAAACTCTGAATGCACTTGACATTTGACATTATCAACTCCTTTTATTCTTGAAATGTCTCCTGTTTCCATGACATGTCATTCTCCCGACTTCCCTCCTACCCCTCGGCCCACTCCTTTTCAGGTGACCTCATAGGCTCCTCTTCCCTTCTTTGCAGTCCTTTTTTAAATGTCAGTAGATCCCTCCCCATCTCTTTCTTTTTTTTCCCCCTGGGCTCTTTCATTCAGTCCTATGGATTCAGCTGCCGCCCATGACTCCCACATGTCTGCCTCCAGCCCAGATCTCTCCACTGAACTGCAGAACCAGGCATCTAACCACCTGCTCAACAGTCCTCTGCCAAACCGAAGATGCTCAACCCTGAGCCCACCACCTTCCCCCAGACCTGTTTCCCTGGAATCCTGTAGCTCAGTGAGCGACAGCACCATCCCCCAGGTCCTCAGCCAGCAGCCTCCCAGTCATCCTCCACTCTCCCCGCCCCCTCACCCCCCACATCTAATCAGGCTCACTGATGCTCCTTAACACCTCTCATTTCCATCTTCTCTTCCTCCTCGTTGTCATTGTCTTAATTTAGGCCTCATCATCTCTTGCCTGGATAACAGCATCAGCCTCCTAATTGGTTTCTCTCCTGCTACTTGAGCCTTGCCCTCCTCCTGGCCCTCCACAGCCCATCCACTGTTTGGACTGTTGGGATGCTCTTTCTGAGACACAAACCTGCTTAAAACCCTCTATGGCTCCTCACAGCAGAAAGGCAGGAGAGATGGAGGTTTGGGGATTGAAGCAGGTTATGAGGATGAAGGACAAGGAAAGGTGACAGGTGACTGAGGTCAGGTGATACTTCACTGCTGGGGGTGGGTTGACAGGTCACTTTGGCCTCTGGTCTTCAACCTTTTGGCACCTAGCATGTCACTGCCCACCCAGACTCTTTAGGTGGTCCTGACTTGAGTGGCAAAAGGTTCCTGCAGGATGGTGAGGCATCTCCTGTAAGGGAGGGGGCGGCCCAAGACCTGCCTCCTGCTCTGAGCTTGTAGGCCCCTGAGTGTGGCCAGCCCAGGTCGGGGCAGGGCACCTCTCACTGGCAGTGGGGGAAGAGGGTCCTGACCTGCAGATTCAGCAGGGATGTGTCTGACAGACAGAGGTCCCTGTCCCTGCAGGTGCCGCAAGATGATTGGGGGGGTTACCCAACTGGGGGCAAGGATGGGGAGATCCCCTGCCGCAGGATGCGGAGCGGCAGCTACATCAAAGCCATGGGGGATGAGGAGAGCGGAGACTCTGATGGCAGCCCCAAGACATCTCCCAAAGCGGTGGCTCGGCGCTTCACTACCCGCCGCTCCTCCAGTGTGGACCAGGCCCGGATCAAGTAAGGACTGGGCGGGCCCCAGTGGGGTGGGGGTGGGGCAGAGGAATTGGGAAGCAGATTCTGGGTCCTTGCAGAAGATGTGTGGAGAGTGAGTACCAGTCTGTTCCCCGCTTAAGGTTCAATTGGGAAGTTGGGATAGCCTCTGAATGCGTCTTTGGGAGAGTCCCTTTACCCAGGAGTCTTCTGTGGCATCTCTGTCTGGGGGGTTTCTGAGGGATAGGACCTGCTCAGGCGCCCCAGTGCTCTCGTTCCCCTCCCCTGCCTCCTCTCCTCACTGACTCCCACTCTGAATCTGAAATTTTGACCTTTCCCAGCTGCTGCGTGCCACCCCGGATTCATCCCCGGAGCTCCATCCCTGGCTACAGCCGGTCCCTCACCACCGGACAGGTAGGGAGAGGCCCAGCATGCCTGGAGGAAAGGGCGGGAAGGGGATTCAGTCTTGTGCTCGGCCTAGGCCTTAAAATCAAAGGTCTAGCCAGGCAGAGAGCAAAGGTCTGATTCTGGGGTGCTGGAAAGCCAGCCTTGGGACTCCTGGGCCTGATTTGGATTGGGGACCTCCGAGTAGCATTCTTAAAAACCAAGTGTCCTCGAAGTGATAAGTGTGTAAGGGCACCCTTAGTTCTCTCAGGTTCTCCAGCGTGTCCTGGCCTGATTGTGCCTGGTCCTCTGGATGCAAAAGGCAGGGCTGGTTGCACGAACGGGGCGGGCAGAGCTGCCGACTCAGATGCTCTGCGCCTGAGTTCTTTCCCCACCACCTGCCCCCGTGGGACCACCAGCAAGACACCTCTCAATGCTTCTGTTTTCCCATCTTTAAAGTGACAATGGTAGTGGTAATTATCTCACAGGGGTTTCGTGATCGCTCAGTGAGAAAATGATCGTTCAGTGAGCAAACACAAGGTGCCTGGCCCCAAATTCGCACTTTACCATTGTGAGTTCCATATCTAAGTGTAGACTTTCCCTTAACTAAAGGGAAGCAGGCAGTTTAGTAATTAAATGCATGAGATGGGTTTGAATTCCAGCTCAGCTACTTACCAGCTGAGTGACCAGGGGCAAGTTACTTGACTTTTTGAGTCTCACTTTTCCTTTTTAAAAATAGGCTTCATGATAGTGTTCTTGGCACAGAGCCAGCAGTCCATAAAGGTTGGCTATTTTTACCGTTTGCTTGGGGGGAAAGCAATGCAAAAACCAATGCAAAAGGCTGTCTGCGTTGGCTCCTACTGTTTGCTGCCGCAGTCTCTCGGCATTTCCGTTACATTTCCTGAGTCAGGGAATCTGATCGGCAGAGCGATCTTTCACGTTGGATAAACCTACTAGTTACTACGCAGCTCTGGTTTTACCTGACCCATCGGTAACACCCAAGACAGGTGATGAAGCTTTCCTTCCTGAAACACCTTGCTCCGTTGGCTTTGAGGACACCATCCCTCTTAGGTTCTTCTAGATTCTGTCTCTGGCTGTTTGCTCTCAGTCTGTGTCTGCAACTGTCCAGGATCTGAACACAGACATTTTCCTGGGCTTAGTCTCCTGGACTTCTGTCCACACTCACTTCTCTGGTGAGCTCATCTCATTCAGGCTCATGACTTTGATAATTTTGAGAGCCCGATGAGTCCCAAATGTATATTTCTGGCCCAAACCCTCCCATAAATGCCAGGCATACTTATCTAATGGTAACTATCACTTAGATGTTTAGTAGACACCTCAAACTTAAGATGTCTAAAACTAAACCGCTGATACCCTTCCCCCCCAAATTCCCTGCTCCATCAATGTCATATCAGGTAATGGCAACTTTACCCTTTGAGGAGCTCTGGTCTAAAAGCTTGTGTCAGTCTTGGCTTCCTTGTCTCTCTCCCATCCCACGTCCAATCCTTCAGCATCTCCTGTTTTTGGTCTCCTGCACTTGCCCTTGTTCACTTCGTTCTCTCTCAGCATAGTCAGAGCAACCATTTAAAAATAGGATTATATTCGCTCAAAACCCTCTGCTGACTTAGAGGAAAAGTCAAGGGCTTGCCCACGACATGTAAGACCTTGCATAGTCTGGTCCTTGCTGCCCCGAGTTCCTCTCCTCACACTGTTCCCTCCTGTCACCCCCTCCAGCCATGCTGGCCTCCCTGCTGCTGCAGGGACACCACAGCTGTGCTCCAGTCTCGGGCCTCTGCATTTGTTGCTCCCTCTGCCGGGACCACTCCTTCCCAGACACTCCCATGGATCACTCCCTCAGTTTTTTTGAGTCTTTCCCCAAATACTGTAAAATATCAATTTTAGCCCTCCCCCATCCCAACACCCTCCACTCCTCTTCTCTGTTTTCTTCTTCTTCTTCTTAGCACTTTGGGAACACATTACATACTTCTCCTCAGAGTTATAGCTTATCATCTTTGCTTTACAGAAGAGGAAGCAGCTTTAACACACTGGAGATGCCATTCTGTTGTCTACAGTGATGTTTTTGGCCCCTAAGCCTACACTCTGGTTTAGTATTTCCCCCAGAACATCTTTTTCCATCTTGCAAAAGAATTTAGTCTCCTTATGTTTTATGTATATCGCTTGTAAATAGTTTATAGCTAGATTTTTAAATATACATTCCAACAATTGTTTGAGAATTTAGTACATTTATAGTTATTGTGATTTACTGATATACTTAGATTTCTTTCTGTCATCTTACCTTGTGCCTTTTGTATGCCCTGCCTTTTGGGTGATGCTTCTTTACTTCTTTGCTGCCTTCTTTCGGGTCAGTTGAGTTTTCTTTATTTTTTTCCTCCCCACCAAATATCACGCTGGCTTGGCAGTTATGCTGTTTTCATTCTTTATGGTTGCTCTTATCATTTTAATGTGCACATTGGAGTTAACAAAGTCTAAAGTTGACAATTTCTTCTACCCTTCTCCTGAACAAGGGAAAGACCTTAGGGCACTTTAATTTTGATCTCCTCAAAATTCCCTTGTGCTGCTTGTTGCCCCGTACTTTAGTTCCATCTTCTTTTTACCACTCCAAATTAGTCTTTGTTGCCATTGTTACGCTACTGCTTATATCTTCACCTCCCACCACTATATCTTCTTACACTTCACTCCTTCCTTTACGATTTGTCAGTGAACATTAAGTAGTAAACTAAACATAATCTAGTTTGTTATATTCTAGATCTACATTTATATTTCTCTCAGTGTTTTGATGATATTCTTTTGTCAACTGTCTTCTGTTGTTGCCGTTGAGAAGTCTGGTAGTCATAAAATTGCCTTTGTAGGTAATTTCTATTTCTCTCTGATTGCTGTTGAGATTTTGTCTTAGATTTTGGTATTCTGAAGTTTCCTTATGATATGTGTATGTGTGTTCCCTGAGTCTGGGGATTCATGTCTTTCATCAAATCTGGAAAATTCTCTCACGGTTACTGTTTGCTGGTACATCTTTCTCCATCCTTTTACTTGCGACCTACCTGCTGTTGTATTTGGTCTCACAGTCCCTGCTTTTTGAATAGGCATGTCTTGTCCATTCACATTTAGTGTGCTTATGGGTGTAACTGAATTGTTGTAATCACTGTTCATCTGTTCTTTCTTTACTACACTCTTTGGCATTATAAAAAAATACTTTTAGTGTAACATTTTAATTTCTTTATTGTTAATTCCTTTTACAATATTATTCAAATTGTTAGGTGGTTGTGCTGGGAATTACAATGTGTATCTGAACTTATTAAAATCTAATTAATTCTGGTAAAATATAGAAACACTGTTCTAATATACCTTCTTCTTCTCTCCCCTCTTTGTGTTGTTATTATTATATACATTATTTTATACATGTTAGAAACCCAGTAATTATTGTAAACCAATGATGACATTGTAAATTGCCTTCTACAATCTTATTTCTTTTAAAGAAGTGAGTGAGAAAAATATATTTATGGAGTCTTTTATATTTATTCACATGTATACCATTTCTGTTGTTCATTTCTTCCTGTGATTTTGAGTCATCGATTGGGTGTTGCTTCTGTTTAGTCTGAAGAACTTCCACTGGTATTTCTTGTAAGATAGGTCTGCTGCCAATAAATTCATCAGTCTATATTTATTTGAAAATGTGTTTTTACTTCATTTTTCAATTATTTAAACCATTTTTAAAGATTTTATTAATTTTTTTAGAGAGAAGGGACGGGATGGAGAAAGAGAGGGAGGGAAACATCAGTTGGTTGCCTCTCACATGACCCCAACTGGGGACCTGGCCTGCAACCTAGGCATGTGCTCTGACTGGGAATTGAACCCATGACCTTTTAGTTCACAGGCCCGTGCTCAATCTACTGAGCCACACCAGCCAGGGCTATTGTTACTTCATTTTTGAAAGATAGTCTGCTGGATATAGAATTTCTGGTTGACATGTTTTCCCCCCAGCACTTTGTATGATTCCAGGGCCTTTAGAGGTCATTGTTTCTGATAAAAAGCCAGTTGCTAATCACATTGTTGTTTTTCTGTATGTGGTGGATTGTTTATTCTCTTGCTGCTGTTAATGCCTTCAACTTGAGACATTTTGACTGTAATGTGGATATAGGTCTCTTTATGTTTAATCCGCTTGGGTTCATTGAGCCTCTTTGATCTGTAGATGGATGTTTTTCATCAAATTTGGAAAGTTTGGGGTCATTATTTCTTCAAATATTTTTCCTTCCTCTTTCTCTCTCTCTTCTGAAATTCTCATTACATATATACCAGTATACTTGATATTGTCCCATAGGTCTCTGAGGCTCTGTTCATTTCCAATCTTTTTTCCTTCCATTCTTCAGATTAGATAATTTGTACTGATCTAGCTTCAAGTTTACTGGTCATTTCTTCTTCTTCTTCTTTTTTTTTTTTAAAGATTTTATTTATTTATTTTCAAAGAGAGGGGAAGGGAAGGAGAAAGAGAGGGAGAGAAACATCAGTGAGTGGTTGCCTCTTACATGGCCCCCACTGGGGACCTGGCCCACAACCCAGGCATGTGCCCTGACTGGGAATCGAACCGGCGATCCTTTGGTCTGCAGCCCATGCTCAATCCACTGAGTTACACCAGCCAGGCTCATTTCTTATTCTGAGTCCTTCTAGTGAATCGTTTTATTTCAGTTATTGTGCGTTTCAGCTTCTGAATTTTTATTTGGTTCTTTTTCAAAAATATAATTTATATCTTTTTATTATGATTTTCTATTCAGTAAGTGATTGTTGCAATGCTTGTCTTTAAATCTTCAAACATGATTTCCTTTACTTTTTTGAATATATTTATAATAACTGCTTCGCAGTCTTTGGTAAATCAGACATTTGGGAATATTGGCATTTTCTTATTTATTTGAATGTATCATAATTTTTTGTTGAATACTGAACATTTTTAGCTAATATATTGTAGTAACTCTGGATTCTTACTTTACCTCTTGAAGGTTGCAGTTGTTTAGTTTATTTGTTACTCTCAGGACTATATCTACAAAATCCAACTTTCCTGCGAAATGCAAATTCTTGTTTTTATTTTTAAGCCTGTTTTTTTAGGGGTTGCTGTTATGTTTGCATAGCTTACTGTTGAGCCAAAGATTGGTGAGAGGTTATGCTCAAAATCCACAAGCCAGTAAGACTTTTTCCTCTCTGTTTATGCTTCTATATGTGGGCTAGGGAGTACAGCCTTCAGGGTGTTTTCAGGCCTTCCCTGGCTTTTACTTTTCACCAGGCTCCCTTGTGTTTCCTCTATACATGTGCACAGACTTCATTGGTTCAGGGCCTCTCTGGCTTCTCTTGTGCTTGCACACAGCCTCTAGTTAACTCAGGATATGTGGAGAGCTCATAAAACTGCTCATGGCTATCTCACTCCTCTGGAACTCCCCCATTCAATCCTTGCTTAGTCTGCCAATCCATAGCTTGCCCCAAACAGTGCCAAAACCTCAGCCACTCAGTGCTGCTGGCTCTTCCTGTTCTTGACACTCTAACTGATGATACTCTAAGTTAAGTGAGGTCTCCCTTTTTTTAAAGACTATATTTATTTATTTTTAGATAGAGGGGAAGGGAGGGAGAAAGAGAGGGAGAGAAACATCACTGTGTGGTTGCCTCTCATGTGCCCCTTAATGGGGACCTGGCCCACAATCCAGGCATGTGCCCTGACTAGGAATCGAACCAGTGACCTTTTCGTTCACAGGCTGGCACTCAATCCACTGAGCCACACCAGCCAGGGCATAAGTTAGGCTTTTACCATCGGCAGTGAAGCTGCTGGTTTTCATAGCCTGCCTCACCCTTTTTGAACTCTTGGGAGCTCAGGTAACGAGAGCAGCCCCGGGCAAAAATACCACTGACTCATGCTGTTCTTACCCAAAGTCCAGTAGTTTTCATTAATAAATGTTTTTGATTGATTTTCAGAGTGATGATATGATTGCTTTTGTCCAGCTTTATAGTTGTCTTGGTGGAATAGGATTTCGTGTCCTCCTTTCTTTGTCATGCCTGAATTGGAAGTATAGAAATTTCTCAGCCGTCATCATTATGTCTTCAAGTATTGCCCCTTCCACATTCTATCTAGTCTCCCCTCTGAAGCACCTATTAGTTGTATGTAGGATCTTCTTATTCTTTTGTACATGTGTCTTAGCCTCTCCTTCATATTTTCCATCTCTTTGTCTCACTACTCCCTTCTGGTTAGTTTCTCAGACATATCTTCTGGTTCACTATTTTTTTCTTCAGTTGTGTTTCATCTACAACTTAACTGATTGTGTTCTTAATTTCACTGTCTTTTTTTTCATTTCTAGAAATCTGATTTTGTTCCTTTTCAAATCTTTGTAGTCTTTTTCAAAACTTTTATTCTCTTCTTATATTTTCAGTTTTATCTTTTAAGTTTTAGAAATTTTAAACACTTTAGTTTGAAAGGTAATCTGTTTTAGCTAAGGTAACACTAGCTGCTGTTACAGGTGAACCTTAAATTCTCAATGGCTTAACTCCATCCCAGTTTAGTTCTGGTTTGTGTCATAGTTTGTATTGCCTATATATTGCTACAGAATAAATTACCCCAAACATAGTGTCTTAGAATGACAAATAGTTATCTCACAGTTTCTGTGGGTCAGAAATCTGAGCACAACATAGCTGGGTGTTACCTGGATCAGTGTCTCACAAGACTTCAGTCAAGGTGTCAGCCAGGGCTGCAGTCCTCTCCAGGCTGGACTGGAGGAAGCTCTGCTTCCCTGCTCACTCACAGAGCTGCCCACAGGCCTCAGATCCTTGCTGGCTGTTGGCCGGAGGCATCAGTTTCTTGACATGTGGGACTTCCCATAGGGCTCCTCACAACACAAGAGCCTACTTCCCCCAGAGCAAAGGCTCTGAGAGAGAGAGAGAGTAAGAGTAGGTATCCAACATGAAAGCCATAGCCTTTTGGTAATCAAATATCAGAAGTGACAGTGCATTGTATTGGCCATATTCCATTAATTGGAAGTGGACCGATAAGTCTGGTCTACACTCAGTGGGAGCGGACTACACAAAGGCGTGACTGCCTAGGGCCCATGTCTGAGATTGTCTATCTCTCAGTTTCAAGTGAGCCAATCTTCGATGGAGCTTTATCTGTGAGAATCCTGGGCAGCCTGGGTTAGGAGTAGGTCCCCAGAAAATATTTTGCAATCACTTCTATTAGACTCTTCTTGATCTGGGACCATTTTATGTTAATTTTTAATTTAGATGGCTCTGGCCCATGCAGGCCCATGCAGACACAGAATCCTGTGTCTGTGTGAAGATTAGCTTGCGGGTACAAATTCCTAGACAATTTGTTCCCTTTTTCTTCCCCACAGTGCCTAGACTATTGGCTAGCTTCCTTATCATCAGTCTGTCTAATAATATTTTTTCCTCGTCTGTGTTTTCACCAAAGGTTTCCCCTTTCCTACGTTTATGCAGGTTCTCATTCCAACACCAGGCTTTATGTGGGCACACAACCTTCCAGCTGTCCCCAAGCGAGTGTTAAAACCTCAGCCCTTTGGTTGTGAAGACCAGCAACCCCTCCCCTCCCCTTCCACCTCCACTGGGCTGTTTGAAGCATTGACTCACTCAGTTAATATTCTGATTTCCCAGCTCCTCTTCGCTTTTGTCCTCTGGGGACTTATCTTGCTTTCTTGTGAGCTCAGCTATGCATATAAAATAACGTTTGTTATATTTCATCCAGTGTTTTAGAGGTTTTTTAAGGTTCTCTAAACTGAATGACATACGTAAGGTATATGGCCTGTTGCCTGGCCCCCAGTTGGACCCGCCAACTCTGCCATAAACAATTTTCAATTAATCCCAAAGTATTTTCTTGGAAATATCCCACACCCTGGGAAATATTTGTTGATTCTGAGTCTGGTTTGGAAAAAGGCTAAGGTTTTTATTTCCCAAGAGGATTCTTTTGACTCTCTCTCTCCTGAGGGTGGGTGAGCAGGGTGGAAGGCAGTCCAGGAATAATAGAAGAATCCTCAGTATAATGTTACTGTGTCATAATCATAATCCAGTAAAGAGCAACTCAAGTGCAATGTTCCTCCGAGAGACTATATGATTCTGTATTTCCCTTGGGTCCTGGTCTCCTGTTGGAACTCCAGAAGCTTCTCTTAGCCTGTAGAGATGGGAGCTGTGTGGCCCCAAGAAACTTCTTACCCACCTCCACCCCACCCTGACCTCATATAGATAGAGTTAGTTGTGGGAACAGCATATGGTTGGGATTTCAAGAGCTTCAGAACCCCTGGGAAAGAGAGGTCTCTCGAGGGCATTCTCACTGTGACTTAAGAACCTCCTGCTACTAATAATAGTAGCTGATGTTCACTGAGCATCTGCTACATGCCAGATAGTCTGCCTCATGCTTTATCCACAGAGGAGGGCTGGAGGTACAGGGATAAGCTGCAGAGTGAGAGTCCTTCTGCCCCTGGTATCCTGACTCAAGACCGGAATGCTGCTGCTAGGGTTAGGTCAGCTCTTCTGTGTTCCACGAGGGACCTTCTGGGCCAGATTGGTTCCAGTGGGGGAGTACCCTAAGCCTGGCCTAGAAGTAGCAGGAGTTAGATCAGCTTCTGAGCTTTAGGAAATACCCTGCCACTGCTGGTTCTAGGTGCCCCAGAGGTCCACAGATAGGAAACTGAGAGGGAGACTTGCAAGAGTCATGGTGAAGCTGCAGCTGCCACAGGAATGTGGCTTATGCAAGTCAAATGCAGTGAACTTAACTTCCACAGGATCTTGGATTGATTTTTCCATGGCCTATGACTTCTGTACACCTGTAATAAAGTTCCTTTAGAAAAAGCTGCCAAAAGAAATCCAGACAGTCCTTTTTTAAATTACTGGCTCCATATTGGAACCACTGAGTCTGATTCTCCAGCAAATTTAGCTCGGAGTTTCAAAGGAGCCAAAGCAAAGAGAGGCATATAGGTAAATAGCCCTGGGTTCAGATCCTTGAGGTGGGGCGTTAGTTAAGGTCGTTTTAACAAGCTCCCGGGGAGATTCTGATGGTCAGTCGGCCCGGCATGAGAGCCAGGAAGTCTGGTATTTAACTGGTTTTACCACTTACAAGCTGGGCATCCTTAGATAATTCATCTGCCCCATCTGGGCCTTAGTTTGCCCACTGGTAGAATGGAATGCAGATTCCTTCTCAAACTGATGTAGAATCTCACGATACCATATTATGCTTTGGAGGCGCGGTTATAGAGACATTGAACTGCATTTCGCACATGAATCAAGCTGCTCCTTTGGGCCTCTGTGGGCTGCACATAAATATGACGCCATAAGTCTCATCTGGGAGATGACACAAGATGCAGCCATGGCAGACTGGCTGTCACATTCACCATGTGGATGCTTGGCCATGACTTCATTCCGTGGCTGCTATAAGTCACTCATGGGGGATTTCTCCTGGGCTTAGTGACAGGGGTGCTAGCCTGTGTTTCCCAGGTAGGTCCTGAGACCCTCAAATGCCACTGACTGAGCACTCACTACGTGCCAGTATCTGTACCAAGTGTCTCACAGGTTTCTTTTTTTTTTTTGAGTCCTTCAAATAGACCACGAAGATGGCACCATTATCATTCCCATTTGACAGATGATTAAACTGAGGCCCCCAAAACTTAAGTAATTTTCTCAGGCCCCACTCCGAGGAAGTAGCGGAGCCAGCAGTTGAGTTTAGGTGGGTCTCACTTCGTAACCATGCAGGCAACCCATAGGCAGTGCTCCTCGATGCTTTGGCTGCTCTGAATCTCAAGGTCAAATGTGCACCCATCTTGTCCTCTGGGTGTAGAGCTTACCACCGAACCACTGTCTTTTCCTACCTTACTTTTTTTCTTTGCACAGTTTTCTCATATAACACAAATGAAGCTGCAGCTTCTGTGGTATATTTAGTCTTTGGGCAGTGTTGTATGACATGGTTCTGTGAATAAAATTTTTGTTTTTTTTCTTAGTTGCTTTAATTTTTTAAAACACTATGGATTCTGCACCGCAAAATACCAGAAACAAAAATGAGAAGCTTGTCCAACAATGGTTGGGCTTTCCTTAGAGGTGGAGGGCAGGGAAGGAACCGGTGTGGGCCGAAGGTGGGAAGGGCACTGGAACACTTGAAGGTTAATAATTTTTGCTCCATCACTTGCCTGTTTATGTCTGTCCTGTCGCTATATCTATATATCTGGCTATATATGTATATTACTTTCAATCAGCAATTGCTTTCAGATATTGCATATATATGTGTATATACATAGCTTTCAATCAGCTACGTAGTGGATCATGAATAATAAAAGGTGGCCTTCCCTGCAGCCCCCCACCGCCGGACTGGGCAGGAGGGTGGCTCTCAGGCCCCTGGTCCTGTCCCTCAGGATCAGGTTAGAGAAACGTGAGGGGCTGGGACTAGGGGAAGAGGAAGATGGCGTGGTCTGGAGGCTAAGGTACAGACACACATCTGGGAGAGGCATAGATGGGGTGGAGGGAGGACTATTTAGAGGAAAGACTGGGCCCCTAAGTCTGGCTTCAAGGCATTTTGGGGAGCAGCGCAGGGCAAAGGTGCCTCCATCTTCCTTTGCTGAGAGTGAGGGTTTCTTCTAGTCCAAAGGCAACAGCGTTGGCACGGAGACACCGCCTCTGCAGATCTAGACGTACTCTTGTGGGAGAGTGCCTCAGAGAAATCCTCCACCCCATCCTAGCACCCTAATACCTGTCCTCTTGGCCCCTGTCCCCCAGCTCAGCGATGAGCTGAACCAGCAGCTGGAGGCTGTGTGCGGGTCTGTGTTTGGGGAGCTTGAATCCCAAGCCGTGGACGCCCTGGACCTGCCCGGCTGTTTCCGCATGCGGAGCCACAGCTACCTCCGGGCCATCCAGGCCGGCTGCTCTCAAGACGACGACTGCCTGCCCCTCCTTGCTGCCCCTGCCTCTGTCTCAGGGAGGCCCGGCTCCTGTGAGTAGACCGAGTTTGCCCCCAGCCAGGACCAAGGTCGGAGAGGGCCTTGGGTTCTGGTTCGGACCCCTGCCACAGCAGTGCTTTGTGACCTTGGGCAGATCGCTTGCCCCTCTGGAGTGGATGATGGGGAGAACAACCCTCGGTTCTGTACGTGGCAGCACGTGGAGACCTGGGCACCGGGTGGGTGTGGGGGGTGGTCGGCCCCAGACACTGGCCGGGAAGCGTTTCTCACCTGCTGGGTCTTTGCGTTCCCGGCTACAGCCTTCAACTTCAGAAAGGCCCCGCCCCCCATCCCGCCGGGAAGCCAGGCCCCGCCCCGCATCTCCATCACCGCCCAGAGCAGCACCGACTCCGCCCACGAGAGCTTCACTGCGGCCGAGGGCCCCGCCCGGCGCTGCAGCTCCGCCGACGGGCTGGACGGCCCCGCCATGGGTGCGCGCACTTTGGAGTTGGCGCCGGTGCCACCTCGGGCCAGCCCCAAGCCCCCCACGCTCATCATCAAGACCATACCTGGCAGGGAGGAGCTGCGGAGCCTGGCGCGGCAGCGGAAGTGGCGGCCATCCATTGGGGTGCAGGTGCGAAAGGAGGCGGGCGGACGGACGGAAACTCGGGCCCTGGCCTGTTGGGGACCGGTTGAGTGGGTCATTGGGACCTTCTGGGTACATAGACCTTCTTCTTCTTCTGAGCTGCAGGTAGTCGCTGTGCCTGGTCATCAACAAGGCTGCTTCAACTATCCCTAGCTCACTCCCGTGTCCCTGTCCCAGGCACTGTCATCCCTACTGGCGAGTGATAGTGCCCAGAGGTTGCCACCTGGATGCCACTAACTTCCTGGGTCTCTCATCTTGTTCAGGCCATTTGTTTTTACAGGATCTGCCTTTTGACTTGGGGCTCAGATCTGCCTGCTGGCCTGGGGCTCAAACATTGCTGGCTTTTCTCCCTGGGAAGGGCTCGCATCCCTGGTCTAGCCCCCACCACTGACTCCCCAAACTTGCCACCAGGTGGAGACTATCTCAGACTCCGACACGGAGAACAGGAGTCGAAGAGAGTTCCACTCCATTGGTGTACAGGTGGAAGAGGACAAGAGGTAGGTCTGAGTGGGGCCATGCCAAGTTCCTTGGGGGAGAAGAGGAGAGAGGGCTGCATGTCGACTTCAGTGGCCTGGTCTCCCTGGGTGCCCTCTCCTCCTGGATGAGACCAAGCCCTTTTCATTGGGAGGAGTCAGAGCAGCCTCAGGGGTTATCCACAGAGATGCGCAGGCACCAAATCTGAAGTGAGTTCTCCTTGTACCCCTGCCTGTCCCAGGTGCTCTGAGGTGGACAGGAGATATACAGCGGTTCAGGGAAGGGAGGGGTAACAGTTGGGCGTTGAGCAGGCCTCCACCAATTGTCCTTTAAAGGAGATGACAGGATTTTGCCAGTGTCTTGTTACTGTGGTGTACAAAGTATGTGGGCTCAAAGAGAAATAAACAAAAGTGAAGACTGCCTCTCAGGGGCCCCTGGCAGATATTAACACTCCTCCTCACTTGGCTAACACAGCGTTTAAGCAGTTGGGGGTATTATATGTTTGAGTCTGTGGTGTGCCCACGATGGTAAAATTACCAGCAGCCAGCATTCTGGCATTAAGTGGCCTCAGAAACGTTGCTTCCTTAATTTCCAATGGAAGCATTAGCCTTGTGACCTCTGGAGGTCATACTGGGAGAAGTCCCTGTGTTGTTGAGTTCCTGTGGGAAGATGCTTTCTCTGATGACCATGTGGCAGTGCCGCTGTGGCCAATCTGCCCTCTGGGCTGCAGTGCCACCAGACCTGTGGCCCTAAGTGTGGTGTCTGGGAACCTGTCTGGGGCTGGTTGTAGGACTTACATGGTAACCTGCGTCACCCAGGCCGTACCCACTGGAGGAATAGAACCCGAGTCCCAGTAGCAGTCCCTTGCAGCTCTGTTCACAGTTCCCATTGTTGGGCCTCCCCTAAAGTTCCCCCAACTATTTCCAGGTACCCCTACAGTGTCTTGTGTGTGTATGCCTGATCCAATCTTCTTGGGGTTCCTGTGGGAGTCACCATTTTCTCCACTTTTACTCCAGCTCTCTGCAGCTCCACATACTCCTGAGCCCATGAATGCCCCTATCAAGGGTGGCAAGAGTTTGCTCTTGTTGCTCCTACCACTCCTGAAAGCTACTGTCCTGCAAACTCTCATTATTCCACAAAGACCCCAGCAAAGCAGCACTTTATGGCCAACCCAGTTCCTCCAGTTCATGACTTGCGTTTCTTGAGAGGTGGGTTAAGAGTTGTGGATGGATGCAGCTCTGTGTTCGGAACCCTGCAGCACCACCCCCACCCCAGCACACACATGCTCTGGTGCTGCCCCATAGATCATAAACCAAGCCCATGTACTCCCACTCACTCCCACATGATGCTTCGTGGTCCTTCATCCAGATACACTTCTGGCGTCCCCTAACAAGCCTGAGTCCTGGGAAGAGTGCAGTAGGCATTCAACTGAGATTTCGGCTAAATCAGCAAACTCTGTCCTTCATTCATTGAGTCATTCATTGAGTCATTCATTCAGAAAATAGTTATTAGGCATCTTTTATATGACAGTTCCTGTTAAATGCTCAGGGAAACATCAAAGACATGACTCTTGCCCTCATAGAAGTTATGGTCTAGAGGTGAATCAAGGCAATGAATAAATCATCCATGAATAAAAATATGGTTACTCATTACAGTATAACATATAGCGGGATATTATTACACGTTATGGTGGGAGTATGAAAGAAAAAAGCAGGAGCGAAGAGAGAAGGGACCTTATTTAGCTTAAGCAGGCGACATTTAAGCTGAGACTTGAGGATTGACTAGAAACACTCAGGTGATGAGTGTGGTGCGGGGGTGGGGGGTGTAATCTTTCCAGGAAGAGGAAAGAGCATATGGAAGGTGCCGGGGCAGAAAAAAGTTTGACCTGCATGGAGAACTGAAGGGAAGGTTCCTGTGTCTGGTGTGGAAAGGGAATGGGGTGGCGGCAGGGGCCAGGTCATGCTGAGCATGGGTGTGATGAAGTAGAATTTAGTTATAACTAATGAGTAGCCCTTAAAAGGTTAAAGCAGCGTGACACGATGTAATTTAAGTTTACGAAAGATCACTAGCTGCTGAGTGGAGAATGAATTTGAGGGGAGTAAGAGTGGATCTGGGGAAGAAAGGTGATGGTCTTTTGCATTTTGGAAGATCTTGTGTGGGGGATCTTTTTTGTCTATTGTATTTATAATTGGGCACTGCTGGTGTATGGGGACACTTAAGTTTTATGCGTTGGCTTTATATTCAGCAACGTTGCTGCTCTCTCTTATTAGGGCTCCTAGTTTATCTGAAAATCATAATGGGCTTTCTATATAGTCAGGGTTTTTTTTCTGTAGATGAGGATATTTTCTTTAAATGTTTTCCTTTAATTTTTTTTCTTTTTTCTTTTCTTTTCTTTTTCTTTCTTTTTTTTCTTTTTTTTGGTAACAGTGCATTGAATAGGACTTCAAGTTTGCTGTTGAGTGTGCCATGCTTGTCCCCATCCTGATGTTAGTGGGTATCTTCTGAGTTCCCACTCATAAGTGTGATGATGCTTGCTACAGATTTTGATGAAAACTATTTATCAGGTTGAGGAAATTCCCTTTTATTTCTAGTTGGCTAAGAATTTTTATTTTATTTATTTCTTAAATAGAAAATCAGAGTGGAATTTTATTGAACTTTTTTCAGAATCTACTTAGATGATGATAGATTTTTTCCTTTCATTCGTAAAGCGATGAATTACACAATATTAATGGATTTCTGCATTGACCCATTCTTTCATTCCTGGGATAAACCATGATTGATACTATTATCAATTGGGATTAAGTTTGACTGTGAGTAGTAGGGCCTCAATAGTGTCTTACGGTTTTTCCCTCTCATTAAAAATAAAAATTAAAATGAAAAAAAGCCTGGTTATAGAAGTGAAGTGTCAGGAACCGAGGCTCCTTCTGTCTGGCTGCATTTCCACCCTTTGTGTATCTTTTCATATCCAAGGAGCTGAAGGTCAAGCTATAGCCATCCTGTGCATTCTGAGCAGTAGGAGGGAAGAAGAGAGAAGGAGACATGCAGCCCTTCCTTTGAAAAGAGATTTTCACCTACATCACATTGATTGAAACCTCCTCACATGGTGGTATCTAGTTGCAAGGGAGGCTGTGGAACAGACAAAGAGGAGAATGGGTATATTGAACTCTAGCAGTTTTAGTCACCAACTTACTGTATAATTTTTATATACTTTGCTGGATTTTTGAATAGCTGTTACTTTATTTAAGATTTTTATATCTATGTTCATAGGTGATATTGGCCTACTATTTTGTTTTTATTGTTGTTATTCAGTTCAGATGTTAAGGTTATGCAAGACTCCTAAGATGAGTTTGATAACATTCTCTGTGTCTTGTTCTCTGGAACAATTTCTGTAAAGTAGGAATTATGTATTTCTTAAAGGTTTGGTAAAGGTTGCCTATAAAAGGTTGCCTATCTCAGCCTGGTGCCTTTTGGGGATAGAGAAACTTTCTGAACTATAGCTTCAGTTTTTTTAGTGGCTATTGATCTATTCTGGTTTTATTTTTCTTCTTGAGTTAATTTTGGTGATATATATTCTTCTAAAAAATAGACCAATTTACAAAAATTGACAATTTAAAAAAATGTTGGCACAAATATTCTGTTATAATATTATAATTTTATAAACTTTTATCATATCTATTGGTTATGCCTCTTTTCATTCCTTTCTCCTTTTGTTGATCAGTCTTGCCTGAGGCTTGTATATTTTATCATTGAAATATATTTTTAAATTAGATTTTACTAGTCTTTAAAAACTAGCTTTTGGTTTTGGTGAGCATCTCTATTATTTATTTCTCTTTTATCATGAATATTTTCTTGCATCTACTACTTTTGTGTTATCATATTCTTTTTCTCTACCATATTTGCCCTTTTTTTCAGCCTCTTGAACACAATTTCTTATTTTCTAACATGCTTTTAAGGCTATAAATTTCCTTCTAACTAAATTGCTATAGCTGCATCTCATTTTGAGATGCTCTGTTTTATTGTTTAGTTTGAAATGGTTTTTAACTTTCATCATAATTTCCTTTTTAACTCATGAATTATTAAAACATTTTTTTTAGTTTTCAAATGTATTTTGGGGGGGTCTACCTTTTCACTATTGAAGTCTAAATTTGCTGCCTTGTGGTCACAGTGTGCCTTCTGAATGAAATTCAGTCCTTAAGTTTGTCAGGCTTCCTTCCTTATATGTACACATGTACGATCAGACATATCAATTATATTTTTCAAACAGTTATCTTTGATTTTTTGGATGTTTGATCTACCATTTTTGAGAAAGATGTGATAAAATGTCTCACCATGTTTGTGGATGTGTCATTTTTCCTTGTAATTTTATAATTATTAGTTTGAATTTGAGAAGGCGCTATTTAGAAGGATTCAGGCTTATGATTGTTGTTATCTTCTTGGTAGGTTGGCCGTTTTATCATTAAAGAGGCTGCTTTTGGTCTTTATTAATGGTTTTTGCCTGGTAGTTTGTTTTATCTGATTTTATTGCTATGGCTGCTTTCTTTTGGTTAATTTTCCAATTTATCTTTTTCCATCTTTAATTTTCCATCTTCCTATATCCCCCTTTTTAAATGTGTTGCTTGTAAGCAGTATGGAACTAGAGTTTAGTAGATGTATTTCATCCACTAATAATGTATTTTGATTACTGAATTATTTGGATTTATTTCTATCATCTCTTTAAACAAACATTTTCCACTTGATATGCTTTTCTTTGCTGTACTCCTCCTCTGCTTTTCTGCCTTCTATTGAAATGATCAAATTTACTTTGTATCTCTTTTTTTCCTCCACTGGTTTGGAAGTTTACATTTTAGTAATGATTTTTCTCAAGATTTTAACAAATATACTCAGTTTTATATTTTTCTTTTTTAAAATTTATTTATTGACTTGAGAGAGAGACAGATAGACAGACAAACATTTGTTGTTCCACTCACTTATGCAATCATTGGTTGATTCTTTTTTTTTTTTTAAAGATTTTATTTATTTATTTTTTAGAGAGAGGAGAAGGGAGAGAGAAAGAGCAATGTATGGTTGCCTCTCACATGGCCCTCACTGGGGACCTGGCCTGCAACCCAGGCATGTGCCCCGACTGGGAATCGAACCGGGACCCTTTGGTTCCCAGCCTGTACTCAATCCACTGAGCTACACCAGCCGGGCTGGTTGATTCTTATATGTGCCTCTGACCGGGGATCGAACCTGCAACCTTGGTGTATCAGGACAATGCTCTAACTGAGCTACCAGGCCAGGGCTTAGTTTTATATTTTTCTAATGAAGTCTGAAATTAGGCCTTTTTAGGCACAAAACAAGTACCTTGGAACACGTTCATTTCCTTCCTATCTCCTTCCTCCCATCTTCCGTGTTACATTTATCTAATAGTATTTTGATTATACCTCTTTAAAAAACTCTCCTGAATCAGTCGTTGTTATATCTTTTATGGTTTCACAGTTCAGTTTTACAGACAGTTTGAACAATTTATGTGTTCACTATTGTTTGTTACTGCCCACACCTCCCTCATGGGTTCGATTTCCTTTATGCCAAAGTACTTCTTGAGCTTGGGACCAGTTTTAGAGTTAATGTCTTAGCTTGAGGTTTCTGTATTTCACTGGCAGTACTCATGTGAACCCCACACCCACACACAGAGCAGCCTTAATGTTTTGTTTTCTCAGCGTCTTGCTTCCTGGCCACTTTCCTGAATCATGACGTGAGTTTTCTAGTCCAAGGTTGTAAAGGAAATGACCCTTCTTGGCTGCTGGCTTTACGCATGGGCTCTCCTTCCAGCCCCCCCAGGAGGCACAGGTTTGGGGTCTCTTCTCTTGTTCTCCTGGCTGTTACCATCGAGCCTCTAGCATATGTCTAGCCTGATATTCCTCTGGTTCATTTGGCTTAGATTCCCTCTCACTACTTGTGCTTCGAATTTCTTTTTTGTTTCTGGTTACCTGAAGATTTCTCTTTTTTATTTCAAGCTTGGCATTATAACGCATCCATCTTTTTCGCTTCCTTTTATCCAATATTTCTATATGTTTAAGGGGTGGGTGGGAGTTTCCTAAGTTGGTTCTAGTCTATAGTATTGATCAGTTGTCTGGACTAGGCTGATAGCAGAAGAATCAGAGAGAAGGGGACCAATTTGGGAAGCATTTGGAGTGAAGTCAGGAAGGGCGGGGACAGGCAGACAGTGAGGTCTTCCTCACTCTTGGGTAGGTGCTCAGGGAGGTCCTCGTGGGCTGGGCCAGTGAGATGCTGTTGAGTAAATGTCTAAAGAACTGAATTACTCGGGACAGGTGATCACACTGGAAATCCAGAGGGGGTGACAGGTGGGGAGAGAAGAAAACTGGCACATCTTTTTGGCCGGGCTCCCTTGCTTGTCTGCTGAAGGCATCCTTAGTGATACACCTGCACTGTCCTTTCTGTCCCTTATGTCCCTGGCACTTTCAGTCTGACTGACCACACACCATGCCCCAACTGGTACATAAACGCGAGCCATGAATACCAGCAGCCTTTCCAGGCAAATGTCCAGGACTGGCTCCCCCACCCGCTGTCACCCCATTTTCTTGGACTCTCTTGTCCTTGCTCCTGTCTCACTGGTCCCAGTATCTGTCTTTTTCTGTATACTTTGTTTTTGAAACTTGCCAGGGAGGAAGGGTCGTTCCATCTCCTCTGCACCCCCACCCAAGATTTGTTGGCTCACAGGTACTTACTGCATGCCTATTATTTGTCACTTACTCCGCTGGGCACTGAGGATCCAAAGGTGAGCAGAACCAGACGTAGCCTCTGCCCCGTGAAGCTTACGGCCACGTTCCTCTAAGAACCTCATATATGCGAGGTAGAAGGTACAGCAGTGAAAGGTGCCATAAAGGAGAGCTATGTAGATGAGGAGAGTGTGCAATAGGGGGTTAGCCAGAGGGGTCGGGCATGGTTGCCCTAAGGAAGTGACGTTTGAGTGGAGATCTGAAAGATGAACAAAAATTAACTGTGAAAATGGGGGATAAGAGTGTTCCGGGCAAAAGGACCAGCATGCACTAAGGCCCTGTGGTGAGAGGGGGCGTAATTCAGAAACAGTTCCCAGCCCTATAGCAGGGCACCCTACCTTCTTCCCAGACCCAGCACACCCTGGGCCATGGTAAAGGAATGTGTCAAATGTCCCTGCTGAATGTCAGTAGAATGTTCCTGAGGCCCTCTGGGAACGCAGAAACCGTGGGATTTCTGCCTCTAACTCTCTCTAATGGGGAGGACCCCCTATATCTTCCCCTCTATATCCCTCCACACCAAGGCCTTCTCTTCAATTCCAGGTTCAGCAAAAAGAAAACAAAACAAAGTAAACAAACCCCCCCAGAACATCTTTAAGTGTGATTATCTGATAAATTATGAATAACGTTTAGTGTGTTTCCCAAACAGTACATGAGACATACTTACACTTAAAATTTCTGTTATTTATTTGAATTTAGAATTTAACTGGAGTTCCATATTTTATCCAACAACCATACTTCTGCCTGCTTGTGCCCAGCGAGGGCCACCTAGAAAACCTTGTGGAGGAAGGTCATCCTACTCCCAATACCCCTTCCTTAGCGTCACGGGCATTTCTGGCTTTGGGACCTCGGGCAGGGAGTGTGCTGAAAGAACAGAGCCCCCTGAGCCCTGGAGAAGGAGGGCACGTCCATCCTCGTGAAGTTACATGCCAAGAATAGTCCTGCCAAAGCAATGAGTTACTGGCTGACCACAAGCCCTGGACACGGACCCTGCCTCCATCAGCCATCCACTCCACGATGGCTCCTGACTGACCGTCACTTCTCTGCTTAAATCTCCCACCCCACCCCTGCCTCGGCATCACTGCCATAGCCCCCAGGCTGGGGTGCTGGACTTGGGGGCCCCAATTGGTTACATATTTAAGCTCTTAGATGCTTTCTCCAAGTGGGAGCCAGCACAATGGCTGAGCACTGTGGAAGTATCCCTGCTCTTATTCTTCCCTGCCCGCTCCCCCTCACACCCCCGGCCAGCTGACTGCCAGGTACTCCTGGCACAACCTCTTGACAACTCCTGGATGGCGAGCATTCCTTGGACACTGTGTCTCTTGGGATGAGCCAGTTTTTTACTTCCCAGAGCCTCTTGTGTTATCCCTTAGAGAATCACAGTAGAAATGTCTCTGTAAAGAGACCATGATAACAACTTCCAGAATCGTCAGAAATGTCATCATTGTTACCCTAAAGACCTCAAGGGGAAGAGACCTCTTCAACCTTATCAAAAGGCTTAGGGAGAAAATATTGTAAAATGCACTGTTACGAATTAGTGACAGTTTGTAACTCAAGCCAGTTTCTATCCTGTGTTTATAGCTATTGGTGAAGACCACAGCAAATACTGCCAAATGCAGAACTAAATAGGAACATAAGCCCTGGACTTCACTACCTTGAAAATGCATCTGTTATAGTGAGAATTAGGTTTGGCTGTGTGTTACAAGAACCATCAAGTGACAGTGGCTTAAGTATGATGGAAGTTTATTTCTCTCTTGCTTGGAAGTCCAGAGAGATCAGCTGAGGGCTAGTAGGTGCTCTAAAGTGTCAGGACTCAGGTCCTGCTATCTTATTGCTTAGCATTTGGTTTATCTTCAACCTTAGCATTTGGTTTCTATCTCATGTCCCAAGGTGGCTGCTTGAGGTCCAGCCATCATGTGCATTCTGGCCAGCAGGGAGGAGGAAGGAACAAAGAAGGGCATCTCTCCTTTTAAGAACATCTCCTGGAAGTTGCACATACCACTGCTGCTTACATCCTGTGAACTAGAACTTAGCCACATGGCTACATCTAGCTGCAAGGGAGATTGGGAAATGAATCTTTATTCAAAGCGGACACATGTCCAGCTCAGAACTGTGGGATTCTGTTACTCGGGAAGAATGATGTTGGGGATGATTAGTGGTTTCTACCATCCTTTCTTCCAGGCAACCACTCAACTGACATTTAAGGATAAGCAACTGCCCTATTTAGTAAGAGAGCTAGATAACATGCAAATAACTAACCACAATACAATGTGATATGGAGTATAAAAGAGGTTTTATTCAGAGTGCTGTGGGGGAACAGATGGAAACAATCAACAGCAATCACAATAATTAATAACTACAATGCCCTAGCTGGGCTCTCAGTACTATATTCCCATTCTTTTATTTGTCCAGCTTCCTTTCTTTTCAGCAAGAGCTACAGTTCTTCCTGCCTCTCCGTATAACAGCTAACATTCACAATGAGCAGACCAGGTGCTATTCTAAGTTTCTTACATTTATTATCTCATCGCAATCCTATGAGCAGGTACTATTATCATTCTCCTTTATAGATGAGGAAACTGAGGCACAGGCTGTAGTGCTGGGTGTTGGACCCAGGAAGTCTGGAATCACTCTGCTAGGCTGCCCCTCCAAAGCTGCTCCTTTTCATTTCTTCCCCTGCAAATACCCACCCCCCAAATATCCAGCAGACAGCCTCCCTGTTCACTTCATTGTCATGGATGAGGTTATCTGGTGGATCCTCTCTCCACTGGTGGGCCAACCCCTAAGTTCCTTGCATCTCTTCCCTTGCCTCCTCCAGGAGTCCCGCCTCAGGGGTGACGCATCTGTTCCGAATTAAAACCGCTCCTCTCCAGCAATCCTAGGGGGCCAGCGGACTGTAGAGGTGTGAGAGCTGGCCTCTGCCACCAGACTGTACAACTTTATAACTGTTCGATTTTAGGAAGTCACTTAACCTCTCTAAGCCTTAGTTTTCTCATCTTTAAGTGGGACTGTGTGTGGGAATCGAGCATGTTTATTCTTGTACAGTGCTTGGCACGTGCTAGTGCTCAGAGGGTGTTCGTTATTATTTATCTCTCTTATTTCTGGTTCCTTGGCCGACTGGCTCTCCTATCTTCCATTGACTTCTCTTTACAGGTTGTGTTAATTTCTTATTGCTGCTGTAATAAATTACCACAAATTTAGTGGCATCCAATAGAACATATTTATTATTTTATATTTCTAGAGATTGGAAGTCTGACCTGGGTTTCACGGGGCTGAAATCAAGGACCGACCCCTTCCGGAGATGCAGGGAAGACTCCGTTTTGTCGTTTTTTCCTGTTTATAGACTGTTTGCATTCCTTGGCTTGTAGCGCGCTCCTGCCTTCAAAGCCAGCAATGGCAGGCTGAGTCCTTACATGGCTTCACTCCAACCTTGAGCCCATCGTCCCACTTTTTCTGTGGCTTTCCTCTCCCCCTTTCACTTACAAAGACCTTTGTGATGAGCTTAGACACCCCTGGATAATCCAGGCTCTTCTCAAGATCCTTAAAGTAATTGTATCTGCAAAGCCCTCTTTGCCATGGAAGGTAACATTCACCGGTCCTGGGAATTAGGACATGGACCTCTTCAGGCCGTCATTATTCTGCTTACCCTCCAGGCCCTCCCCACCTTGGGATATGGCTTGTGAGAACCATCCTAACCAAAATACACCTCCCCCGCCAGATTTATAGAGATGTAATTGACAAATCACCAAAATATCTCCAGATCTTTGTTCCATTGCTCTTTGCTTGGGTGATCTTGCCCCACACTTCTGGTTATAAATGCCATTGGCACAAGGATGACCGACCCCAGCTTGTGTTGGGCAAATCTCTGGCTGGCGAGTAGGAGTGCTGGTGAAGACTGTGCTTTCAGTAATCCTGTACACTCCACTTCTTTGGTTTTCCTTGAAGTAGACCCAGTGAGAGAGCTCCCTAAGGTGCTGACTTGTTCGCCCACTATAATCTACTTGGGGAACAAGGAGAATGCATTGGGTAGATGTTAGCAGAGGAAGCTCAGCTTATATCTGGTTGGCAACGGGAAGCTATGGAAGAGGTCTGAGCAGGGAAATGAATTGAGCAGAGGTCCACTTGAGGAAGACTTCCCTGGTCCCAGGTGGATCAGTGAGGGAGTGTTTGGTCCCAGCTCTATGCCAGGTGTAATTTTAGAGAGAGGAGGGACCTTGGCAATTCCTGGTACATTTGTATTATTTTATATATCATGTATAATCATATGTTTTATACACACGCACACATATAACTTGATGGCTTAGTTGGAGGGTGTGACTTCCTTAGGGCACAAGGCAACAAGATCAGCCTTAGTGCTCAGGTCTGACTCCTAATCCAGTGCTCTTTTGTGCTGTACTCAGTAGAGGCAGAGATGTCTGAAGAGGGGTTGATCCAATGGTCAAGACAGAGGGTGATGCAAGTCTGGACCAGGGCAAGACAGGGCAGACACCAAGGTGAAGATCATGTGGAAGGCAATGTGATACAGTCTCGCTTTCTCTTTCTCTGGGTGGGGGTTGGGACATAGGGCTTGTTGGAGACTGCACATGAGTGCATCTCTTTTTCCTGGGTCCTGCAGCATCCTTCTGGGCCTGGTTTCTATGGCAACAGGCTCCCAGCAGGCAGCCCGCCAGCTGGAGGGAACCAGGCAGGCAAGACAGGCAGGCAGGGAGGGAGGGAGGGAGAGAAGGCCTGGGCAGCAAGAGGAAGGCTAGAGTTGTGGGGGTTGGGGGGTCCCTCCTGGGAAGCTGGAGGGACCTCTAGAGCTGGCCCCCAAGTCCCTTTCTCCTGATCATACAAGGGTGGAGGTTGCTTAGGACTCATGAGACTTTCTCTTATGATCCTTCAATCTCCAGACTTCAAACTGGTGTTCACCTCTCCACTCACCCCTGCATCTCCTGACTCCCACTTCAAGTATTGTCTGACAACCCAGCCTTATGCACCTCAGGGGCCCACTGACTTCTTCATAGAACCCAGGGGTGGGGGGAAGAATAAGGCCAATTGACTTTCTGTTTTGCATATGATTTGCATATTATTAACTCAAAGACAAGAAATTTCCAGGCCTTATGTCATTCCTGCCAACAACTTAATTCAACTCCACTGGCACCAGCTGACTGTGTCTGGCCAGGCTCTGGGCTGAGCCTGGGGTCCCTAGAGAAGTTCTCCCAGCTGCTGCCACCTCCCTTCCCCCCGTGCTGTTCCAAGGCAGTTCTTCCTGATGTCCTAGCAGCTGGTGCCTTGGGAAGTGCTTGGGCTGTGGACTGAACAGCAGCCTTAGGTCCAAATCCTGCCTCTGCTATTAATACTTTGTATCCGGGGGCCCATGGACCTCTCTGGGCCTTAATTTATTCATCTCTCTGCAGGGCCAAGGACATACCTGTACAGCTGATATAAATTAGCAAAGACATAGCATTTGTTAAAATGCTGAAATACTTCTGTATTCATTGGTAAAGAGCCACAACCCTGACCCCTCCCCAGCCCCTCCTTTACGGTGTCCCCCCCCCCCCCCCCCCCCCCCCCCCCCCCCCCCCCCTTTTGGGCCCCCCCCCCCCCCCCCCCGAATTCAAATTCTAAGGGCATTGCTCTAGCACTTGAGCTGTGTCTGTTCTCATTGGTGTGTGCCAGTAGCTTGTTCTGTACAGGTTAAATATTTTATGTATCACCCTGTCCAGAGGCGGTACAGCAGGTAAGTATAATATATACCCACCTGTTGCAAGGATTAATATAGCTAAAGGTCATGGATCAGTTTGTAGGCTTCTTATCTCATCCCTTTTCCTTTTAGTCTGGGGTGGGGGTGCAGGCTGGGATAATACTCCGCAAGGGCAGAGATGACAGCCACCTCTCTCACCAGGCGGGCGAGGTTCAAGCGCTCCAACAGTGTGACGGCTGGCGTGCAGGCAGACCTGGAGCTGGAGGGCCTGGCTGGCCTGGCCGCGGTGGCCACAGAAGACAAGGCCCTGCAGTTCGGACGCTCCTTCCAGAGGCACGCCTCTGAACCCCAGCCCGGGCCCCGGGCCCCCACCTACTCAGTCTTCCGCACGGTCCACACGCAGGGCCAGTGGGCCTACCGCGAGGGCTACCCACTGCCGTATGAGCCGCCGGCCACCGATGGGTCGCCAGGCCCTGCCCCTGCCCCCACCCCCGGCCCCGGGGCCGGCCGCCGTGACTCCTGGATGGAGCGTGGCTCACGTAGCCTCCCCGACTCAGGCCGCACGTCCCCTTGCCCGCGGGACGGCGAGTGGTTCATCAAGATGCTGAGGGCGGAAGTGGAGAAGCTGGAGCATTGGTGCCAACAGATGGAGCGGGAGGCGGAGGACTACGAGCTGCCCGAGGAGAGTGAGTGAGAGGACTCTGGGCGGAGGGATCACGGCTGGGGGTGGAGGGGTGGCAGCACAATAGGCGAGCTCTCTGTTGGACGTGAGGTTGCTGTCCTACCCGTTGATTTTCTGGCACCAGACCCTGATGGGTCCCTATTGGCAGCAGGGCATTCTGGGAGCTCTTGGAAGGAAACAGGGAGCAGCTTCAGAGGCTAGGTCTTGGGCTGGGGAAAGTGACTTGGCTAAGCTGCCAGAGCCCCAGGGTGGCAGCAGCCACCTTGACCTTGGGCTAACTGCAGTTTGAGGGAACAGGCCTTCTAGGAAATGGCTCACAGTCCAAGTCACCAAGTCCACGGGGACCAAGGAGACTTTGGATCTGCACTGGTGTGGGCAGCTGGGCCAGATCCAGGGGGTGGGACCAGGACTGAAGGCAGAGGGACAGGTGGTGCACAATGTCAGATCATGTTTGAGGCATACGTGAAGATCAGGCCAGGAAGATGGGCCCCTTCCCTGCAAGTTCAATCCGAGGGGAGATTCACAGTAAGCCTGTGCAGGCTTACCCCGGATGGGATAGTGACTCGGAAGACAGGAGTCATATACATGAAATTATTTAGTAGTTCTTAACGAGTTGAGGAGCTCCACATTGGTGAGTGTGTGACACAGCTTAGCCAGTAGGTGGCCATGGAGCTAGTGCCTGCATAGCCACAGGGCTGTCTGTAGGGCTGGGCCGAGGCTGGTGCCTTCTGTTCTCTGACATGAGAGGATAAGCACTCAAGAACGTGGGTTGTATGCAGGAAGAAACATCAGTGTATGAGGATACAGTCTCCTTGGTGGAGCGGCACAGGCGCTGCTTGTGAGGAAGCTGAGGGCAGGCCGGGGAGGGGGCAGGAGGAGACGTAGAAAGTGACAGGTGATGGAAGGGCAGACTTCCTGGAGGCTAGGGGAGGAAATGCATCATCCCCCCCTGAGTCTCCTTCTGCTCCCCAGTCCTGGAGAAGATCCGCAGTGCTGTGGGCAGCACACAACTTCTCTTGTCCCAGAAGGTTCAGCAGTTCTTCCGGCTGTGTCAGCAAAGCATGGTGAGTGGCCCTCGGTGAGGAGCCTATTAGATGTGTGTTCCTGCTGGGGCCACTGTGTGTGTGTGCGCCTGCAGGGGAGACTGTGTGTTTGTACCCAAGAGGGAGAAGCCTGGGCTTTCTGGATTCCCAGTCTCCTAGTCTCTGCCCCATTTTCCCCTCTGGACCTTCCTGACAGTGAGGGTGGGTAGGGCTTTCTCTGGTCCTGGCTGGAGCTCAGACTTCCCTGAACGGCTGCCTCTCCTGTTTCCTTTCTCTGCAGGACCCCACTGCGTTCCCTGTGCCCACCTTCCAAGACCTGGCGGGTTTCTGGGACCTCCTGCAGCTCTCTATTGAGGATGTGACCCTCAAGTTCCTGGAGCTACAGCAACTCAAGGCCAACAGCTGGAAACTCCTGGAGCCTAAGGTGGGGGAAGGTCCCTTCAAGCCAAGAGTCCAGACTGTGGAAAATGCCCTTCCCCATGGAGGCACGTGGAGGTGGGGGGAGACAGGAGAAGAGACCCATGGGCAGCAAAGGCAGCCATGCCTTTGGAAGAAGATGGTGACCATCTTCTTCCAAAATGACCACACTCTTGGTCACCGCTGCCTGCTTGGCCCCAGTGCTTATCACTGTGTAAGCTGCCAGAACCCCAAGGTGGCAGCAGCCTCCTCGACCTCGGGCTGGCTGCAGTTTGAGGGAGTAGACCTAGAGCTTCCCGAAGGGCGAACGGCCCTCAGTTCGGACCTTGAGGGTCCCCTAACTTGTCAAGGTCATTATCTCACTAGATCTTGTCTGTGATGGGGCCCAGAAGCCTGGGATATGGCCCCATTGCCTTGCCTGGTGTCTCGACCGGGAGTGGAAACATTCTCTTCCCTGAAGGAGCGAACTCTCTGATTTTAGTTGTCGAGAACAGCGCCACCAAGGGGCATTCGAATCAGTTTTTAAAAGAAAAATGTGGGTTTTGACCTTGTGGGGGCAGTTTCTAACCGCTCTCCCATGGCTGAGCAGCAGGCGTTAATCCTGGGCACTAGGGGTGTGAATCGGGAAGTCAGGTGGGACCCTGCTCCCAGACTAAGCCACCGCCCCTCTCCCGGCAGGAGGAGAAGGTCCCTCCGCCAATACCAAAGAAGCCCTCGCGGGGCCGGGGCGTGCCGGTGAAGGAGCGCTCCCTGGACTCGGTGGACCGGCAGCGGCAGGAAGCGCGCAAGCGGCTCCTGGCGGCCAAGCGCGCCGCCTCCTTCCGCCACAGCTCGGCAACCGAGAGCGCCGACAGCATCGAGATCTACATCCCTGAGGCCCAGACCAGGCTGTGACCCGCCCGGCCCGCCCAGCCCGGGCCCGGGCCCGCGGTTTTCTACCCGTACTGTACACCCAGCGTCGAGGTCACTGTGAACGCGGGCCGCCCTGTGCGCCCGCCCCGCCGGCACCGCACGCCCCGGCCCCTCCTGCCCGTCACACTCTCGTGGGTTTTTTACCTTCCTGACCCCACGCGAAGGCGCCTGGGCTGGGCTGGGGGCCGTGCCTCTCCGCCCTGCACCCCCAACTGGACCCCCCTCCCTCCTGGTCCGACGCTTCGTCCCCACCTCCTACCCATGGGCACCATCTCTGCCATTACACCCCCCACGGGCCAGGCCGGGCCGGGTCCCCCATCTGGGCTCTGCGTCACCCTCCACCACCCCGCGGGGCTGGGCTTCGTGGGGATCAGCTTCGTGGCTTTTTATGAAGAATCCCGAACCCCGCCTACGAGCCCGCCCCACCCTTCCAGAGGCTCCACCCTCAGCCCTCAGCCCACCGGGCCCAGGGACCACAGTGGCTGGACCAACCCAGGACCAGGGCGCCTGGGCCTCTTTCCTTTCCCAGCTGCTGGGGAGGAGAGATGGGGGCTTCCCCTCACCACACCTGTGGCTGTTCCCACACCCCCTTGAGTATCCCAGGAAAAATAAAACGGCAGAACTGCACTCAAGCCAGCTGCTCTCTCCTGAAGAAGCCATCTCTGCACTGTGCATGGGGGCCTGGGGGTGGAGGGAGGAGAGTCAGGGAGCCCAAGCTCTTGTTTTGGGGAGAGTTGGGATTGCGAGAGCCAGCTGGGGAAAGATTCAGCCCTCTGGGTGGCCACAGAAGGACCTGAGCCCTCCTGGAGGGGTTCCACTTCTCCACTCCTTTCCCTTTCTGCCTCCCAGTCCTCCAGGGTTCTCCCAGAGAGGGGAGCCCAGAGCCAGCCCAGTGCCTTGCACACAGCATGTGCTCAATAAACAGGGAGTGTGGTGGTTATTCGCTATGGACAAATACTGGTGTCCCTTCCCTTGAAGGTCCAGTGTTCCCTCTGCTCCAGTCATTCCTGGTCATCAGCAGAAAAATTCTGTTCAGTTTGGTGCTACTATGTTTTCTGATGCCTCCTATGGCAGGGCACTTTGGTGGGGGCAGAGAACAGAACTTTCCCGGGAAGCTAAATAGCAAGCCAAACATAGTGGTGATGGCTAATATTTATTGGAAACTTACTGTGGGTCAGGCAAAGGGTGAGTGCATTACGTGAATGTGGCTCATCTTTATGACAGATAAGAAAGCGGAAGCTCAGTGACCTGTCCAAAGTCACAGGGCTAAGGGGTGGTGGACTCAGGTCTGACAAACCATGAACTTTTAGCTTTACAGCCTTGTGAGCCCAGAAAGGGTTTGATGGCAGGTCTACCCAGAAAGCCACCTTTCCTTAAATGGTCCCTTGGGTTGATGTGTCACCCTGAGGCAAGAGGAAAAGCTTTCCAGGGGGTTGGCTGCTCTTTTGAGCCACACTGGACTAGCCAGTTCTCATTCATTTATTCAGCAAACA